>OZ022592.1:10406565-10560294 GCA_963669155.1 Arbacia lixula | reverse complement strand
TTTAATGTATGTATGTATGTATTCTATCTTGTTTTCAGCTGGCTCGCTAAGAAGAGCGGTGTGTTTCGAGGGGGGCACCCACCGCATCCAGTTCACCAGCCCAGATCAAACCACGCATGAAGTCGTCTCCCTTCTAGAAGCCATGAATATCAGATAGCTGACAGTTGCCAGGGTGACGCATCGTTCAAATTGAGCTCTTGCCTAAAAGCTACTTATCCATCTCTGTGCCAGTCAAATAGATCCTACTAAAAGCCGCCAAACGCAGCCCAGAGTTGAAATTGATACCGCGGGTACTGCTGGTAAGAGGCTGCCAAGAGATTTTACCGGAAATTCTTCTAAACTGCTGATTTACTTCACTGAGAAGCCATTTTATCAGTCTCCCAGAGGTCTACCCTATGTCTCTGGTGCCTCCCAGTGTGTTCTTGGCTGCTCTGGGCTGCTTGTAGTAGGTCTGCAAATTTCCTAAAACAAGTAATTAAGTATGTGATTTTTGTTTTTTATTAGATCTTTATCAATCAAATATGGATATTTAGGTGGTCTGTCATGAAATGACAGATCACCTCTTAATTTCGTCCGAATTTTCTTTCTTTATTTTGATTCCAAGGCTCTATTTTTTGTGGCATTGATATCTCAACAATGCATGTGCCATGTTTTATCAAATGTTCATCATGTATAGGTATATATGTGGAGATGTTACAGCAACATTTTCAAGGTCACTACATAATCGTAATGTCCGGAACGAGCAATTTAATGAAAATCTGTTATCTCATGTAGCTCTAGAACTGGTCATCTCTGTGTAATGAAATTTGGCATGCATAAAATTGATAACAAGGCAATTAGTTTCATTAAAAAAAATGTGTGCGTATGTGTACGTTAGTGCAAAAACGCGCGCGCAAAATGTTTAAATGCTCCAAATCAACTCAAAATTGTTTTGCATATGTTTCAGGCCATTTCTAGCATTTCAAAAATTTGAATCCAGTGAAAAAAATGGTTTTCCGACGTTCCGTTCGCTTAACGCACGGAACGTCGGAAAAACATTTTTCTCACTGGATTCATGTTTCTGACACTACATACAACATATCGTATCATTTTGAACCATTTGCATGCAACAACGAGGTCGTGCGGGTTTGTTATTCTGAAGATTCAAACATTTTGTGCATTTTGCCACAGATTAGTCACAAACACCCCAATAAACCATATACATGTATTTTCTAGCACAAAGGGTTACAATTATGTCATTATATCTGGATGGAGTCAAAAGAATTGATTCATTCACCCCTTAACATGCCACTTTGGGATTATTTTACTTCTACACACAAAAAGATGCAGAGGGTATTTTTCTGGCATATGAAGGGTTAATTGTTTTATTTCTCTTCTCATGACAATTGTCTGCAATGACAGCTACCTTATATCACACACTCAGAGATAAAAATAGTGCCAATATGGAATTTGGAAAAATGCAAGCTGAAATATTACACATTACAGTGTGACAGATAAAAATATGTTGATGTTTCTCAGCTAGAGGAAGGAAATGAAAAATGCCTGTTTGTATATAGAGGGAGATTGTTCATCATTTCTATAAGTGCCAAAATATACATGCAGCTATTATGCTTATACTGTTAGTAGTATGTTTCACAGTATTAAAAGATACTTACAGTCAATTTTTATTGGTAATAACTATACAAAATGAGACAGATAATTCCATAGTGGACTTGAGTCACAAAAGGTTAGCTTAAAGGGAATATATTGTACTGGGAAGACAAAAGGCCTTCAAAATGTTTGGGCCAAACATTTTGAGGATTTGTGATTTAATCACTTGTTACTCCAAATGTGGATAATTTGAGGGAAAATCACCCTCATCAATTTTCTCAAATGGACAATACATGAATTTAAGACCACTGATAAGAAGATTGCTCATGATCAACCTTTTGAAGGCTTTTGCCTTTCCAGTACAGTATATATCCTCATAGTTCATATGTTTTGCTGGATATTTCTATCATTTACACCATCCTATGGTTAGCCCAGATGTTGGACAACACCTGAAAATGAACATATGGTGTAAGTGTTCATCATCTGCAGACAGGAATGAATGACCTCCGACAAGATTCTACAATTAATCCAACCACCACAAATGTGGATTTAATACCGCTAGTCGGCAACCTCAAGTTTGCACGTTTGTTCAAGCAGCCATCTTTCCTCGTCGCCCGAAACGCCCTCACTGGTACATCTCCTTCCCTTACATTCACCCTTAAAAATATCCTATGATATTTTAACTTCAGCAAAAGAGCCATCAGTTCCAGCACAAGTTAGAACTAGTCATAAAATTCTAACCTCTCTCACTGCAGGGTATATTATACATCATGTAATATCTGAACTGAACATTTGATATAAGACTATGCGAAGGAATGCAGTGTGTCAGCACATCAAAATTGCTTATTCTTAAACCACCTGATACACATGTTTGTGCATCTAAAACGTACAAACTATGAAATGATGAGAGTACTTTCTCGATAAAATACAACTTTTTGCCAATCTTACATGCAAAGGATTCATAAGTAACACTACCAGTAAATGTCTTTATAAATAGTCTGATACTGAAATATTGAATTCCACCACTGTTAGTGTTTCTGTACATGTATTTCAACAAAAGCATAGTGTATTGGTCAGAACCTTTAAATACTAAGCCTCACAATAGGTTCTCTGAGCAATGAGCAGTAATTAACTGTTACTTCTGTTTGGCATGTATACACGTAGTTCAGTAATCACATGTTAAGTAGATCCTTTGATATCCTAACCATCCTGCATTCATAGCAATCCTGTAACATAATTGTATAACCTTTGTATAATAACATTCATCACAAATATTTCAAGCAACTCCATATTCACTGATCAAAATGCCTGTATTAACTTACGGCAAAGAAATATTCTACCAACGAGAAATACATAATTTACTTTCACTGCTTGCATTCACCTTTTGGTAATGAACACAATAGTTATAAACATGATATATTGTACATTTATCTACGAAAGATTATCATTGAATGACCTACTGTGGGTTAAACAATGATGAATGTATTCATGTCCCCATAGGACTTGGGTAATTGGCCCATTAGATCAACATTCACTTTCTCCCATTGCTCTGTAGCCGACACAGAGTGCATTTTCCTTGTTTCTTTTAGTACACAGGTTTGGTTTCCTGGCAAGCGCAACAGTTCCGTACAAAACTACGCACACCCTGTGGCATCCCTTGCCACCAAACTCCCATGTCCCTCCGCCTTTATAATGTCTTTCTCGTACCTAAGTGACCGGCTGTAGGTTTGGCACGGGCCTCTGTCAAGATCTGACGGTGGAGTGCTTTGGGGATCACCAGACACCCTGCCACACAGTAGAGGACCTTCTCCTTCATTCTGTAGTGTGGATCTTCCGTCTCTACAGATGACTCGAGCTTGTGAATGATAGGACCAAGAAGTGGGTCCTGTAGTTGGGACTGACTAACCAAGTGTATGTTAAGGGTAGGGTGTGAGACATCTGTAGGCCTATCTTTAGTATTGTCAGTCTCGCTCGGTTTCTCATTCCTGCAAGATGGACAGGAGTAGATCTCCACCATGTCTGCCTCGTTCCTTTTCATGGAGACACGAACTTGGTGATACCAAAGATCACAACTATTGCATTGAATCCAGTCCAGGACGTCGTCATCTGGATGGAGACATGGATCTGCAGCACAGTTATCTTCCTTTTCATCGACAACCGTGACTGGGGTTATGATCTCCATGACACCTACCACAACAGACCTGTCGGGTATGCGGGATAGAGCATCTGGCACATGGTAGAGGGCACCCGGACGGTACACCACATGGAAACAGAAATCCTGTAATCAAAGGATCCATCGAGCCAGTCTACCAGCCTGTTTGCGTTTACGGAAGAGCCAGCAAAGAGCTTGATGATCAGAGACAACATGACAATTTCTGCACTCAAGATATACCCTCCACTTCTCCAAGGCCCACACCACAGCAAGGCATTCCTTTTCAGTGGTGCTGTAGTTTCTCTCTGCCTTGGACAAAGTGCGGCTAGCGAATGCGATCGTCCTATTACCCAATGGTTGTTGTTGGGTGAGGACTGCTCCAAGTCCAGTATCACTGGCATCTGTGTGAACCGTGAACATGGAGGATTCGTCAGGATAGCCAAGGATGGGTTCCGTCACTAGGGCCTCCTTCAATGTTTGAAAGGCCATGGTACGCTGGTCGTTCCAGGCCCACTTGACCCCTTTCTTTTTCAGCTCAAAGAGTGGGGCAGCCTTCTCTGTGAATTGGGGAATGAACTTCTGATACCACCCCATCATGCCTAGGAAACGTTCTAGTTCCTTGAGGCATGTAGACACAGGGTAGAGTTGGATGGCAGCAATCTTTTCCGGATCAGGCTTTAGGCCGCCTGAGCTGACTATGTGTCCCAGATACTTCATCTCTTCTCTCATCATTTGGCATTTCTCTACATTGACAGTCAAGCCTGCTGCTTTCAACTTCTGCAGGACTGATCTCAAATCGGCCAAATGTTGGGAGACACTCGAGAAGAAACACACAATGTCATCTAGGTACACATAGCAATACTGTCACATAGCAGTACTGCCCCCCAGGACCTTCAACATCAACTGCTGGAAACTGGCTGGTCCATTGACCAATCCAAAGGGGAGAACCTTGAATTCAAAGAGGCCTTGTTTGCAAACAAACGCAGTGTTCTCTACATCTTCTGGGGCAATGCCCATCTGCCAGTATCCACTGCGCAAATCAAGAGATGTGAACACCTTTGCACCATGCAAAGACCCAAGAATGGCATCTACTGTAGGCATTGGGAATGCGTCAGGTTTTAACTATTTAACTATGCATAATCTATGTACATGCGATCCTTGTTTCCCTTCTTTGGAACTATGACTACTGGGTATGCCCATGGAGTGGTGGAGGACTCTTTATGTTACCTGCTTTCAGCAGATTTTCCAATTCTTCCTCCATTGCTCTCTTGTGTTCCAGCCCCATCCGATATGCCTATGCGCGTACGTGGGTGACATCTCCAACCTCTTTCGTACATTTCTTTCCTTACAATGGGACTGGAATTTCAACAGTTGTTAGCAGTGATCTTCATTTCAAATAAAATCTTCATAGCCTTGTGTGTGATCATGAGTCGAGATAAGATGCCATGTAAATGAATCAGGCTCTAGTAGCATATGGGCAGCTTAAATCTGTCAAAATGCGCATTAAATGAATTTCACCCAAATTCTCATGTCACCATGGTAACTAGTCCCTGGACTATACCGTAAGGTACATATACTTTTACGATTGTCTACTCATACGTAACTACTTGCAAATGAGAAAGTAAGCTACATTGTGTCGTAAATCATATATTTTTATATTCCAAACATGTGCTATATGTAAAATTTTGTTCTTTGAAATAAACCATAATGAAATGACCACTTCGTAAGGGTTCTGTTGTCATAATGATTTGACTTGTTATTAATTGGGGAGCAGGTGCATGGAGGAATGAAGAGGAGGCCAGAGGAAATAAGGGTGGGGGTGGGGGTAGATGAGAGATGAAAATGGTAGAGGAGAATAAAAGATAAAGAGAAAGATATACAGAGACCTGATCAAGGAAACAGTGAGGGGGTTGACAGAAAGTGGATGGTGAGAGAAAAGAAGAGATGGATAGAAAAAAAATAGATAACCTAGAACAACGGGAGAATGTGAAGAGAGAAAGGGAAACGGGAGTTAAGACAAGGTAAAGAGGTAAGCAAGAAATGAGAGATAAAGAGAGAGAGGAGGGTTGAGAGGAAGTTACCAGTTGTAGAGAGAGCACATATAGGAATCGTAGACAGAATTTACAGTATCAGAAGTAAATACACACACAGAAAGAATCCAAATGTATCATAGCTGTATTATGAGTATGGAATCTCTGCTGAGAGGAAGGAAGCCAGAGGATTTGAGAGAAGGTAAAGAGGTATGCGAGAAAGAGAAGCTAGCCTGCACGAAGAGAGAAATAGAGCAAACAGTTGCAGAGAGCATGAGAGGAAGATAGAGAGAGCAGAAATATTGGAATACATGTACTGATAAAAATAGCAGTATCAGAAATGAACACATATCCAATTGATATTGAGAATTTATCCGCGTACAGTGATCATAAACAGCTATCATGTCTGATACTACATTTTATGGAATTGCTGCTGAACTTCTGGAGAATTCTTATGGATGGTGGACAGGTTCTCGGCAAATTGGTCTACTTCTATTTCATCTATGAGCACATTGTCTGAAGAAAGATTCACATACACTCCACTGTAAATTGAAAAAAATGTAACAAATATACAATCTAGAGCAATATTTGTGCCAATATGATAATAGTGATATTTCACATAATCCAATAGCGATACATAGTCCCAAATGGTTTAAGTTTGATGCTGTCAGGTTCTGCTTATAGATGAAATGGAGATTACATGGAAGTAGACTAAATAGCTTTCAACTCTTGACAACATTGTATCAACATTGTTTGTCATTTCTGATCTGTTTCCTCATCATGTGACAAAAAATGTGGAACGTCATATGAAGACTGCACTTCAAGTTCAACCTACAATAAACATGCTCAGTCAAAGAACATGAAAGAAGAACATAAAGATATACATCATTACTTTTATTACTGGATATAATTGATGAACATGCCTCTGGAAGTTGTTTTTGAATATTTATGTGTAAATACCTTTGTCACTAAAGATAACACACATTTATGTTTAATCAAATGAAAAAGTAACCAAAAATACAACAATACTTAAAATACTGGATATAATTGATGAATATACCTCTGGAACTAGTTTTTTAATATGTAAATACCTTTGTCACTAAACATAACACACGTTCATGTTTAATCAAATGAAAAAGAAAACCAAAAATACAGTGTAGAATTGTTAAGAAAAGTTTTATTAAAGAAAAAAATCGTCTTAATACAATGTATATTTTGATATTTCACATTAATAATGAAATCAGAAGTGTATTTTTGTTTCTAGATACATACAAGCAATCATACAATAGACTATTGTTATTACAAGTTAACATTAGCAAACTGTACATGACAGCGACACATTATCCTCTTTCATGTCCAATCAGCGCACATACAGTGTGTTTCTCTTGGATGTCAAAATAAATAAATAATTGAGCCACTTGGTGGTGGAGGCATACAAATCTAGTCAGAGATGAAGAATCATTTCTGTCCTCAGATCATTTGGCAAACCTCCCAATTAGTACACTCATTCTCTGGATGATGGACACAAGACACAGACTGGAACTCTCTCTTTCTGATATTGAAAGAAACCTACAGTTTCTCTCGCTCTCCTTCTATTTTCATTTCAACTCATTTATTTTTGGTTTAAGTATCAAACACCACAGCTAAAAACACTGGTGTGTAATGAAATAAAAATCAATCTCGTCTTTCACTCTGGGGAAAATGGGTCAAAATCAATATCTAGAAAGAATACAACCTCATGGTGTTACCCAAAAGTTTTACTATATGTCTTAATAGTGTTTATTAGCACTACAATTTGGTTGCATGGTACTAATTGTATGTACGACACAATTCTCCTCATAAGAATGTGATTTTAAAGAAGACAGAACTGCAGTCAATGGACAATTTGTAGCCCATTATCTATTCATTAACAACTATTCAGCACTACATATCGCAAGCTGTAATCTTCTCCATCAAATATGAAAACAAGTCAAAATTCCTACTACCGGATTGCAATTCAATAGTAAATTAAGTACTTACAGAGAGAGCATATTATCTATGAGAAAACAAATTGGGCCTATAGCTCAGTCATAAATAACTTTTACAAGTATGGAAGCTCAATTGCATCAGCATTAATTAAAGTAGAATAAAAACCTGAGAATAAAGTGAATTGAATGAAAGTAGATGAATCAGAAAAAAAACAGGTTGAAAAGTTTGACAAAAGTCATACATATTTGGGCCATATCATTCTTAACTCCTCCTTTGCCAGACTCCATAGTGCTGTATGGGAATGGTGTATATTACAAAGCAACCATAATTCAAAGAGTTGCTGACGTTTTGGGGGAGCACATGAACAAAATCAAATTAATGATCAACAAAATATCAGATATAAAAGTGTTTTTCTCATTTTGGACTTCTCATATTGACTTTGGTTCTATGTTACATGAAGCAGGATCTAGCCTGGCCTGGTAGTAAGGGTATTTTTAGTATTTTAAATGTGGTTGAAGATGGGGATATGCAAACCTTTCATCTACACTAGAGCCTGAGACCAACGTCCCACTGCACTCGAATTTCTTGCAGTCAGTGATTGTAATATTCTAACACATGAAGCTGAATGCATTGTACTACATTTGACTGCACTGTACTGCATTGTACTTCACTGTACCACACTGTACTGCATTGTACTGCATCATACTGCATTTGACTGTATTTGACTGCATGGTACAGGGTGTACTACATTTTGCTAGTCAGCCTGGGAAAGTTGACCACAGACTCGTCTGATGAATGTTATTGCTAAGCAAGAGCACGGCATACATGAACTAGCATTCTACAAGACTAGCACAACTACAGCTGCATAGCATGCAGGGGTTATCAAACCAAAATGCACTAATTGCAATCATTTTAAATGACATAAACTAACAATCTTGTAACTTACATTAACAAGCGTTTAAACTTCGAAGCATTCTTCAAAAATGTTGAAAGAAATATGCTTGCCCTTAAAACTGTACCCTGCATCTGCTTGGAACGATCATCTCATCATGAAACCAAACTGTTCCTGCAAGGGAAACAACTCTCAGAAAAGCCTCCGTTTGTTACCAAATGAAGTATCCATGAGCACGACTGAGTATGCAGATACACAACAGTTTGGTAGTACAATGATGAGATTGATCGCATATTGAAATTCTACACCTTATACCCAGACTTCTGTTATATCGCCCTCACTTGGCATACAAATGTACATCATACAATTAATGATAAGTAACGACATGACCCTGTCCATCTTCGATGTTGGGGAAAACAGAAATATGCTACAGCATTTATACAAATTTCATGTACATTTCAGTACAACTAAATGACACATTCTAGCAAACATAATACAATAGGCTTATAGAGCAATGCTCACACTGTAATCAGTCCTCTAAGCTAATCTGGCAAACATGATACAAAAATCATACATCAAATCAGCAAGAAGAGGAAAAAGCTCCATGATAAGTTTGACTTGGAATAAAAATGAAATATCTTGGCAAGGAGCTATGAAATTGCTGTAAATATCATTCCATATTCACACACATCGTTTTGAAATACATTACAAAAGCAGTCTATATGCATGTCCACTGCATATACACTAGTACTTGTTGATTTTTTTTTAATGACATGCACTTCTGCATATCAATAAAGCTTTAAATAATTAAAATGAAATTGTCATGTGAAAATAATAGTACATTTTGGAAAGTGTTTTTTGAAAACTTTGATGGAATACAATAACTCGTTTTCAGCTATAACAACCACAACAACCTCATTATATTTTCTGAAGAATTTGTGATACATTGGAGCTCACACAGCCTCAATCAAACTCAACAAAAAGAAAGATGAGCACAAATTTAAATTGCCTGAAATGAAGATCAAATCATATCACATTATTCATGAGACATCTTATTGAAATAGCAGCTACAAGTATAATATATATTTTTTATATGCAAATAGCCATCTATACACTGCTTTCCAAAATAAATCAAACAAAGTGTATTTTCAATGCCAACAATATACTGCATGTACTTGATGATTACAGAGTGCTTCTTTCCAATCATAGTTGGGAATAAACATGATGAAACGACATGTCAGTATAAGAATTGAAATATCGTTATGGCCTGCATTGCTCTACACAAAAAATGCCATAATACAAGTGTAGACATTAGCCATACAAAACATATTCCCTAAATGAAATCAAAGCCACTACAATCAGGTTTGCTCATATTGCATTAAATTTTTTCAATGATCCCTGAATCATAAATCATTTTAAAAACCCAAACAGAAAAAAAAAATACATGTGTGTCATACATGTTAATACTATGATGCAAATATCATAATCATAGTCAATAAGCTGCAATTATTTGCACAAACTTATTATTACATCCAACCCAGCACCAAACAGAAACTAGTTTCATGAAATGCTGATTAAACAATCTATAGTACTGTAAGGTGTCATAAGTTTGTCTAAATCATGTTCTTTTAATTCACTCTGCTATAATAATGCACACATTCATGAAATCTGCTTGACTATGAAATATAATCACACTAGTTGTGATCAGCCACAATGTCTATAGGGAATTCTGATGAGAGAACTAACAGCACATACTTTAAAGGGCTGCATTGTGATCCAAACATGTTATATCTATAATGCGATCATGACTTAAATCAAATTGGTAAGTACACTTTCTACAACGGTGGTTACTCCCTTTAATACTTGCATGCTTCATTTTCCTGCATGATTGGTTAGTGGTTTTGTACATACACAAATAATTTCTTTTATGCATGAAAAGTACTGTTGATGATCATGAATCAAATTCATCTTTCACTTTTTCCTTGCAGAAAATTGACGACAATGACAATGACTAATTTTTAGAATCCTGTATGCTATGATATCAATCCTAATATTAAATAACAATGCCTTTAACTCTTATGTCTCACATGCTGTTCACCATACACAAACATCACAAATTCATTATACTGAACCCTTGCACAACTTTGTCTCTTAAGGTCAGACAAAAAATGACGAGAGCAATTTGACTGCCACACAGTCATGAAATATTCCTTTTAGAATAGACGCTAATATACACTACATAATTGCTGCCACATACTATAACAAATAACAAAAGCAACATATTGCCACTATAAGAACATTTCAGGCCAAGATAGAGATGGAAATCCTCATGAGCATGGAGAACATCAATTATAATACAACTGAAATAATTTGTATGCATAAAAAATAGTACAAAAGCAAGAGTGAATAAATTGATGAGATGGCTGCTACTTTGTAGCTTATGAACATACCAATGAAAATCATATAATTGTCACACATTCATGCACCTCATTGAATTTTCAATGAAGAGTGCAACATTACACACTATAAACATTCCTAGAATCATGATATAAAAGAAAAGGCACATCCAAACATAACATTTCAATTGGAAAGGTATAACCTTCATATTCCATAGTAAATTTGTTATAAACATATCATCACTAAAATGTGAAAAAAACTCCTAATTCATCCATAGGCTACATGCTTGGATCTCCTCTTGTACCTTATCCACATAGGTATTTACATTATCTGTCTGCAATGTACAATGATATGACTGTATGATTTGTTAATTCTTAATACCAATACAGCCAAACCTGCTTTAGCAACTGTAACGTTGCTATATTCAGTTCATATACAAGCCACCATATTATGTGATGATACACGCATGTGTGTGTGAGAGAATGGCCGTAAGCTTCACTGCATGAATAAAGTTTGAGACAAGGTTAGATCATGGAGTGATCCTAATTTATTGTGTCCAGACTCCACAGCAACTACATGTATAGAAAGGCCACCTGTCTACATGTATATGAAACACATGTTCTGTCTCCTCTTAACAGAGTCCTCATTGAAGCCTGTATCAATGCAGCTTGTACATAATGACCATCAGCTTGCAAAGAACAAAAATATTGTCTCTCATGAGGGGTCTTTCAAGACAGGTTTCACTGTATTGATATCTATTTCTACTACAGTAAAATAGTCAAAGAAAATTAAGATATCTCTTGTATCCTCAAAACATTATTTGTGTGCAATTTCTGCTATTTATTCTGCTCATAGTATCTGATATTTTGATTTCAATTAAATGCAATACCTGTATTCATTCCCTCAATACTGCACTGCTATTCACTAAACACTGGTTGAGCTATAACCAGACAGCTGTCACCCTGTAGACAGCATCGCAGGAGTCTCTTTAGTCACCTATCAGCATTCTCCATCCAGAATCTACAATATAAAAAAGTTTCTCTTATCCCACTGAAATCTTAATACTTGTTCACCTTGTAACACACAAGCTTACTTTATTTAAATACCACTGGCGTAATTTGTGACACTCATTCATCTCCCTGAACATTGAGACAATATTGCAGGAATCTGTTTAGTCCCTCATCAACATTATCACTTTTGGAATCTAAAGCCCCGTCTTAACAGACCTTCTGAAAACTGAATTACCGCAACAACGTCCAGGTAATTTTTTTTTTACCCTGCCTATTAAGACGGTCCACACGGACCGAAAATCCACCCTAGCCCGTCGAGGGTAACTTTGGATAATTACCGCAGCAATGTTACGACGTTGTCGCGGCAATCCTCCTGTTAAGACGCTCTTGGGGTAAGTTTTTCCCTGTACACCAGAAGGACGCATGCGCAGTGCAGTCACTGTAACACAGTGTCGTATTGGGCCTGGTTTGAATCTCACGCCCGACAGGCTAGACACGTAGGTTGCTATGGAAACCTACCGTGGCAGTGCTTTCAGCGAGTGTCTGTTAAGACTGTGCCGAGAGCTCTACCCCGACCTTCCGTGCGGAATTTACCCTGTGTTTCTTACCCCAACATTGCCACGACATTGTTGCGGCAATGTCGCGGCAAGGTCTATTAAGAAGGGGCTTAACATATAATGTAGTTTCCCTGAAACCAATTTTGATACATGTTCAACATCTCGCTATTACACACAAGCATAGTTAATGTTAAAGACATGGAGTAGCCAATATCGCTCCTGCCAGTGCACGATGTGTCGGGCCGCGGGCATTGAACGCATGCACTGTGGTGCCGACCAGGGGGGCATTTCATCAAAGGACTTGTCGGATATTTTATACGACAAGTTTGCTCTCGGCCAATAAGATGCAAGCATTTCAGTAGCTTATAACAGTTTGTCGGATAAAACGTCCGACAAGTCCTTTGATGAAATGCCCCCCAGAGCAGTCAGTGTTTTCCAGAGAGAATTAATGTTTAACATCTTCAAACATAGACGGCTTCTAGGCAATCCTTCTTCCTCTCTCCCTCAGCGCTGTCCATCCTAACTCAGCATATATAGAGTGGATGTTCTCCTGTCTTCACACATAGACCACCTCGTGGCAGTTCTTCTTCTTCTTCTCTCCCTCAGCGCCGTTTGGCTGCACTCTGCACATGAGGTAGAGGATGCCCGCACTGTCGATGGTAATGAAGGTCTGGAAGTCGTCTTTGATCTGCACCTGCCTGATGAAGCTGCCACGGACATGGAAGGTCTGGATCGGAGTGCCATCAAGCTGCCAGAACTGTGGTGGAAGAACAGGATTAGGATTACAGGATTAAGTTTATAGGATTAGGATTACAGGTTTGTAAGCACGTGACTAGGACTGTGTAAATTACATAATGAAATAACAGAAGTAGTACAGGTGACATATTGTAACAGCAGGAATGGAACTATGGGGGCATCACACTAAGGATAGGTCAGTCCCATCAGTTCTTAGGCTTACCATTGTACTCTTATAAATGATCAGAGGGAAGGAGATGTGCTTTACCCATTGGATGCAATGTATTGTGACATGAACTATGAAATCACACATGTGCTACCAATTCAAAGAGTGATCAAGCTTCAAATAGCTAGTCTAGAACTTTATTATTAAATGTCTGATTTTGCTCAAAATTTCACTGATCAAGTCCCCATTTGAGAATCAACTATCTGTAGATCAGACAGATTCATCACAGGAAGGGCACTGCTTCTTTGATTATTTTGCCTCTTTTCAGAGCAACTTATTTTGCAGTGTGAACTGCCAATTTATATATAAGACATTTGAGAAGTGATGCTTTCTCCACACATTCCAGCTCCGTCTCTCCTCTATCTCTCCCGTGGCTGGCTACCACTCTTCAAGCACTTACCCTGACATTCTCTCCTGCTGTGACCACCGTTTGAGAGTCGGGGGAGAACTTGATGTCCGTCACCCAAGAGTTGTGTTTCTCGCACCGCCCCTGCTCTGTTCCTGTCTCCACATCCCATACCTGGTGGTCAACGACAGAAGGAAAATCATTACAAGAAGATTGAAAAGAAAAAAAGTTTCTCACATTGCCCTTGCTCTGTCTCCACATCCCATATCTGGTCGTCAACAACAGAATAAAAACAACCATTAAAAATAACTCTCCCCCTACAAAAAAAACCCAAAAACAAATCAGGGCTCTGTCCTTTTCTTCACATCCCACACTTGGTCATCAATAAAATAAGGAAAATTGATCAAAATAAGATTGAAAAAAAGAATGATTTCGAAGAAGGACAGGAGTGACATAAAGAAGACAATTGAAAGAAAAAAAGAACAAGGCCTTTTGTATACAAATCCCCCCACCCCCAACATGTCAATTTGAGGCTGGATGCTCAGTCCTGTGGCGCAGTTTTCATCCCAGATGCAGTGGGGTTCAATGTTGGGGGTTAATTCTAGTTTCCACCTTCATCCTTGCCACCTCCCTTATTCCACACACACACACACTGTGAAGAATTTGGGCATCTATAGCTCACTCAGGGGGTGCCGATATCATCCTCAGCTGGCAGGAGCGGAGTTCAATTTGGGCATTGACCCTTTCATGTGTCAGACAAAGTTCTGCTCTATGGTATTTTTGTGCAGTATTTCTTCAAATATACATCAGTGGCATATTAAAAGTTGAACCTAGGTTCAATCGAACCCCCCCCCTCCCCCAACACATCCCCCTCACCCAACACACACCCCCCCCCCCCCACACACACACACACTGTGAAGAGTTTGGAGCCCTGAAGCTCACCCGTGTGATGCCGCTGTCATCTCCCGTTGCTAGGTGACAGCTGTCTGGTGAGAAGCCACACGTCCGCACAGAGTCGATGTGGTTCTCCAGAGACTGCTGCAGAGTCAGAGAATTCAGGTCCCATACCTGTAAGAAAACAAAATCATAATTACACAATAAATGAAACAAAACCATGAATATGATTCTTCAAGACGTTAAGGAACTTCACTTAAAGACCACATAAGGTTGACTGCATGCACAAATAGAGCATTCAGGTCACACAACTATGTAAACAATAGCATTTACTGCACCCTTAGTTCTGCATACTTTCTTGTTCAATGGAAGAGTTTCTTGCCAATTGTAACTATGTACATTCAAGATAGGGGATCACGATTGGTGAAGATCAATCGTATCCCTTTATAAGACAGGGCTCTGAGTACTTTCTTTCCATTATTGTCTGATTCTGACCTTTGCGGTGCGGTCGACCGAGACTGAGGTAACCATGGAGTCGTCGGGGGAAACCCTGCAGGTGAAGATCCAGTCACCGTGAGCCTCCACGGTTGCTAGGTTGGCACCCGTCTTCAAGTCCCACACCTGCAGACAAGACACAAAGTATTGATGGTGACCTTTAGTCAGAGCACTGTAGGTGACCTTCACATTATTAACAGTGATCTTGAGTCACAATACTCAAGGTGACCCTCTAGTCACAATATTGAAAGTGACCTCTAGTCAAAATACTAAAGGTGACCTTGAGTCACTAGAAGGTCACAGTATGGGAGGCGGCCTTTACAGAAAATTAAGATGACCATCACGAAATATCAAGGTGATTTTTAAAGTTACTGGATTGTAGGTAACATTAGGCACAACAAAGAAGGTAACATCTAGTCACAGAATTTAAGGTGAACTTGAGTCACTGTGTAGAAGGTCACCTTGTATCTTAGGTGACCTTCACATCCTGTTGTCTCCCACTGACCTTTAGAGTTCCGTCATGTGAGGAGGAGATGATCTTGGTGTCGTTATCGTAGATCTCACACCATGTGACGGCCTGCTGGTGACCTTGACACTCTATGACCTCTCCATCCTCTTTCCAGATCTAAGACAATAATTCCAAACAGATCACACCATAAAAGGTATACAAATACAGAGATGCCAACCTCTTGACACAAAAAATCAGACTGAATATCCTCAAAAATCGTATTTTTGAGTGAAAAATCAGATTTTCACGAAAACTCAACATGACCAGTGGCCTGTTGGCCCCAAGCCAGGAAAATGTTAGAAAAATGTTTTACTGGTAACAATGGGAAAGTGAAATGTTTGCTCTTTCATCTGATCTTCACTCTTTTCATCCCATACCGATTACAGTATTACCAATAATGGGAGACATCTTCGCTGTAGAGCAAATGTGTGGCAACACATGCTATCACAATAGCATGAGAGCATCTATTTGGATCTTAGAATAAAGATCAGCGAAGTCACCTAAACCAGACCTGCCAAATTCTGGAGTTCAAAAACTGTATTCTTTAATCCAAAATGTTGTATTCTACCAACAAAAAATGTATTTAAAAAAAAAAAAACGGATCAATGTCTCTAAAAGTTCCTACATCGGGCATTTTTTATGGAGCATTGGTTGAATATGCATGATTTTGTCATGACTGGTGTGCTCGATGAACCAATGAACATCCCCAAATTGCTAATGTGAGATGCTGGTAGGATACTTTACAAAACAGAATGGGCATTTCGCCATTGAATATGGCACACACACAAAATAAGATTTAAAAAAAAAGAAAAAAAAAAAAATTTTTTTTTTTTTTTTTTTAAATCGTATTTTTTAAAGGAAAATCGTACTGTCGTATTCAGTTCTAAAAATCGTACTAAATACGACAAAATCGTACTGGTTGGCATGTCTGCAAATATAATAATAATTTGCAGGACCTTCCTTTAAAGCCTTGATTAAACATCCTGAGCCCTGAAGTTAAGTTGATTTTAATGAAAGCAAAAACATGAAAGGACCATCTAAAGTGAAAGTTTGACGAGAATCCGTCAAGGATAAAAAGTTATAATTTTTTAAAAGTTTTGATTTTGTGACATCTCCCAATAATATTCACTTTTTTTTTGACCTGCAAAAAGGGACACCCTGCCTTAAAGATATAAGAAAAAAAGTACTGAAAATGAAGTTAAAGCAAGCAGGGGTAGGTATGTTTCTGAGAACTGGGCATTCCAGGTTTCCATGGTTAACAGGTTAATCACTGCCTGATAACGCAACCCAACCCACCATGACTGTGCTATCATTGGAGCATGTGACCAGCGTGTAGCCATCTCTCGTGAAGACACATCTTCGGACTTCCTTGGAGTGAATATCTTGAGCTCTCTCCACTGAGTGATTCTCTACAGCTACCACCTAGGTGAAACAAACCCACAGAATCCAACATTTCATTTCCTCTCATGTTTGCAGCTTCTTGGTAGCCATTTTTTCTTGTGCAGACCAAATCAAATTCTGTAAACATTGCATGGACAATAAGTTCACCATATACAGAGATGGTTGTCAGAAACATTTAACACATTTTTCAGGAACATAAGCCATTGCAGCAGAGTTTGTGCAAAAAACACACACAAGCACCTGATCATTATAATTACAGGTGCTGCGTTTTGACCTACCACTTTAAATTCAAAATATAGATGTGCATTAAAACTGGTCACACTGCATGCATGATATTTTTCATTGATAGGTCCAGCTTGTGAGATATGAAACTTGACAGTTTCGAGGTTTTCCTTGTAAACAAAATAGAAGTACCGGTAGGCCAAATGTGTATAAACCACTGTGATTGGACAGACCCTATACCATTAAAAAAAAAATACAAGTTGCTGACAAGCCTAACCTTGCTTCCACGCCATAGACCATCTTTTCCTGATCAGTTGGCAGATAGAAAGTCCAAATTCTCTGAGAATTACAGCTCACATGATTATAACACCATTATAAAATTCATCTCAAACAAGTTTACCTACTGTGATGGGTTAGATCCCTATAAAGTACCGAAGTGTGACGTCATTTGAGCATTAGTGTCAAGACAACTGGTTTTAAACAATGTGGGAGAGCAAGCAGCAGCGATCACAGCAGGGACTGCAATAACCTTTCACTCGAGTGATTTTGTTTAGAGCCACTTGTCTTGACAACATGCTCATCATATGACGACACCACTCTATACCATCCACAAGAGAAATGAAAAGTTGTTGAGAAGCCTGACCTTAACATGTCCTGCATCTGAGCCATAGGCCACCTTCTTCTGATCAGAGGACAGACAGAACGTCCGGATCCTCCGACTCTCCTCGCTCACAACAGTCGGCTGATCTCCACGCCCATCTGTAATCTATGAATATCATCAGTTACATTAGTCACCATTATATTGTCAACAAAAATTAAATCGCACTTTGCCCTCCCCAAGCATTACATAGTATTGATGAACACTACAAGTGTAGATTGATGTTAACACATATTCATAAATTATACAAAGTAGCTGATAAAGCTATATTCGACAATAAATCATACAAAAATTGTTATGACTATAGACTGCACTTAACTTACTGTCTTGTTAAAATCAAATTCAATACTTTCTTTATTTTCTTATCAAATGCATACAATTGGACTGTGATAAATTCTGAGATAATATTAGAAACTGTTTTGTTTCAGAAACAAGAATGGGTTTTCATAAGCGGGCTGGAAAGGAAGACCCTGTGCTTTAAACCCTACACGAATTGGGTCACAAGAACATTTTCCATTTCCCCTCTCCATCTCTCCCTTTCCCAGCTCTTTCTATTTCCTGGGTCATGTTGCATATAGGTTTTCAATTATTGTAACTTACCATCGATAGTATCTACCATGGCAACAAGTGTAATAATGAGAGCTCATTGGCTGTTGCTATGGTAGTTACCATTGATGGTAAGTTACAATAATTGAAAACCTATATGCAACATGGCCCCGTTCTTCTTCTTTTTCTATTTCCATCTCTGTCGCTCCATTTCTGGAATATGTGTCACATGCCTTCTGAGAGAGAGATCAGTGAAAGAGAGAGAGAGAGAGAAGAAGAAGAAGTAGAAAGAGTGGAAGGTGAAGAAGAGGAAGAAGGAAAAGGAGACAACACCTACCAAGCATCTGTTCTTGTTGTCGCCTGCAATCACAAATTTCAGTCGTTTGTCGCCATCACAGAAGCAGGCAGTGAAATCCCTCTTCCACACACTCTTGAGGTCAGTATGCCCATACTCCACCTTCCATGTCTAATTGGGTGAGAAAACAAATAAAATCATGTCACTCTTACTGTACAACACAAAATGCTGTTATATACAATGCTTATAGTGCAGGTAATGTAATTGATGCAAACATATCACAGTGGCATTTAAATATACGTAACAGCTCATTGTATTAGTGATGAACCAGTATAAGCTTGGACCATTTTTTGTTAGAATTGCTTCACTAGATATGCCTATATAGGCTTGCTGGCAATTTTGGTCCCAAAAGTTGCGCCAAACTTTAAAGAAACTAGAGCAATTCGACTGCCACGCAGTCGATAAATATGCCTCCGCCTCTGTGCTAGCTCTATTTAGATTATTTTCAGAAAATCTGTTTGTTTGGTTGGGAATGTTCCAGTGAAGTGCATTGACCTTTGACCTCTGACCTTTGAGAAATTTCACCAAAAATGTTATGTCTACCCCCAAGTAGTCATCCATCTTTGCACCATGTTTAGTTGGTAATGTACCATTGGATTTGAATTTACTTTGAAAAATATCACTTTGGGGGCAATTTTTAGGTAATTTTTGGCAAAGTTCATTAACCTTAGACCTCTGACCTTTTAGAAATTTCACCAAAAATGTCACCAGTCTAGCCCCAAGTAGTGATCCAGCTTTGCACCATGTTTATTTGGTAATGTACCATTGGATTTGGATTTATTGTGAAAAATAGCCAATTTTGGCAAAGTGCGTTGACCTTTGACCTCTGACCTTTAAGAAATTTCACCAAAAGTGTCACCAGTCTAGCCCCAAGAAGTGATCCATCTTTGCACCATGTTTAGTTGGTAATGTACCATTGGATTTGGATTAATTGTGAAAAATATAAAGTATGGGGCAGTTTTTAGCCAATTTTGGCAAAGTTCATTGACCTTTGACCTCTGACCTTTCAGGAAATTTACCAAAAATTTCATCAGTCTATCCCCAAGTAGTGATCCATCCGTGTACCATGTTTAATGAGAACTATATCCTTGGACTTGGATTTATTGTGAAAAAGGTCAAATTTTTGCAATTTTTCACAAAGTTCATTGACCTTTGACCTCTAACCTTTCAGGAAATTTACCCAAAATGTCACCAGTCTACCGCCAAGTAGTGATCCATCTTTGTACCATGTTTGATGAGAATTGTATCCTTGGATTTGGATTTAATGTGAAAAAGGTCAATTTTGGGCAATTTTTCACAATGTTCAATGACCTTTGACCTTTGACCTCAATCAGACTTGACCCCAATTTTACACACTTAATTGGTTTCATGCAATACACACAGGTACCAAGTTTGAAGCAAATCTGGTTCACGGTTCTCAAGATATTGCCGAAACGGATTCGGGACGGACGTACGGACGGACGGACGGACGGACGGACGGACGGACGGACGGACGGACGGACAACCCGAGAACATAATGCCTCCGGCCACTTCGGGGCAGAGGCATAATTATCACTTTGGGAGCAATTTTTAGCTTATTTTTGGCAAAGTTCATTGACCTTTCACCTTTGAACTCTCCGGAGTTTTACCCAAACTTTCACCAGTCTACCTCCATGAAGTGATACATCTCGTACCATGCTTGGTTAGAATTGTGCCATTGGTTTTGGACTTGTGTTTATTGTGAAAAATATCAATTTTTGCAAAGTTCATTGCCCTCTGACCTCTGACCTTCCAGCAATTTCACCAACAATATCACCAGTCTACCCCCAAGTAGTGATCCATCTTTTCACTATGTTTGGTTGGAATTGCACCATTGGATTTGGATTTACTGTTGAAAATTTAAAGTTTGGGGCAATTTCTAGCCAATTTTGGCAAAGTTCATTGACCTTTGACCTCTGAACTTTCAGGAATTTTACCAAAAATGTCACCAGTCTATCCCCAAGTAGTGATCCATCTTTTTACCACGTTTAATGAGAATTACATGCTTGGACTTGGATTAATTGTGGAAAAGGTCATTTGGGGGCAATTTTTACAAAGTTCATTGACCTTTGACCTTTGACCTCAATCAGATTTGACCCCAGTTTTACACACTTCATTAGTTTCATGCAATACATACATGTACCAAGTTTGAAGCAAATCTGGTTAACAGTTCTCAAGATATTGCCTAAACGGATTCGGGACGGACGGGACGGACGGACGGACGGACGGACGGACGGACGGACGGACGGACAACCCGAAAACATAATGCCTCCGGCCACTTCGTGGCGGAGGCATAAAAAGTCATGAAATTTCACTGCAATATGTTTGCATAGTTTAGAATAATCATGTGATAAATTGAGAGGGGGGAAATATGACTCCGCCGGCCATATGATTGTAACAAAAGCAAGCGTGAGAGCAAAGAGAAGAGAAAACATTACCCTGACTGTTTCATCATCAGAGGCTGACACCAGCTTCTCTCCTTTGACATCAAACTTGACGCTCATCACCCAGCTGGTGTGGCCCTTGAAGACAGCGACGGGCTTGTAGCGTCTCGTCTCCCACAACTAGCAAAAGAAAGTCAAGTCAGCAATAACACAATAGCCTCTCTCTCTCCCTCTCCTTATCTCTCTTCTCCTCGACCTCCCCTCTCTCTCTCTCTTTCTATCTCCCTCCCCTCCACCCCTTCACCCCTCTACCCTACCATCTCCTCCTCCTCCTCCTCCTCCTTCTTTTCCACAACTTACCACAATTTTAAACAAAGTCAAGCCACCTGTAATGATCCCCCCCCCCCCGCCCCCTCTTCCTTTCCCTCTGTATCTTTCCCTTTCTCCCTCCCTTCTTCCCTACGTCCTCTTCCTCCTCCCCCTTATCCGCAACTTACCACGATCTCAAATGATGACAAGCCACCAATAACGATCCCCCCACCTCTTCCTTTCCCTCTCTTTCTCCCTCCCTTCTACCCTACATCCTCTTCCTCCTCTCCTTCATCCGCAACTTACCACGATCTCAAACGACGACAAGCCCCCAGCAATAATGTCTCCCTGTGGCGAGTACTCGCAGCAGAGCACCGAGTCCGCCTCCGTCATACACTTCCCCACCAGCTCTCCACTGGTCAATTTCCAAACATGGACCGCGCTTTGTCCAGCTGAAGCAACATGCTGATTGTCCGGCGAGCAGCTACAGTTGACCACCAGAGATGAGTGGCCAGAGTAGGTAAGCATGGGCTCGTTCTTTTTTGTTGTGGTATCAAACACCTAAGCAAGGAGAACATAAGCACAATGACATACATTGAAGCCAGTCTGTACATCGTATATCAAGACTGCTCATGGGAAACAACATATCTTTAAGAGAAGGTAGTCTTTAGATCCACTGGTTTACATTTATATAAGTTTCTACCGGTATTAAAAATATTGTTCAACAAACTCTGACAGGTGAATCATCACAGCACAACACAATGTATCTATCATCATGATAGAAACATAAAGCCTCTTGCTTTCTTTTTCTTTATCTCTACAGCGTTTTCGTATGGCTCCACCCCCATCCCCCCTCCTCCCACACAGACACACTTTTTCTCAGCTCCCGTCTCCTTTCCACGTCTCCTCTTTCTCCTTACCTTGATGACAGAATCATCTGCACATGACAGAATATATCTGTTGCCATGAGAACAGGAGGGAGATACTCTTTCTCTCTCCCTTCTTTCTCACTCAATTCCCCTTTTTTCTTAACAATCCACCTCTTCTTCCCTTCCCTTTTTCTCCTCACCTTGACGGCAGAATCATCGGAGCATGACACAACGTATCTGTCGTTATGAGAGAAGCAGAGTGCCCTGATCACCACCTCATGTCCTCTGATCATCATCCTCCGGTCGCTGTGTAGTTCAACGATCTGCAAGGTCAGAGTTTAATAATCCGATGAATGCCCCAGGGAAAACCACTTCTTTGTGAAAGCTTCTTTTCAAGCCCTGAGTCCCATCTGATAAAGAGTTGCTTTTGGTCTGAATTGATCACAAGTCCAATAGCATTGTTGCCAATTTGAAGATTTAGGGATCCTCTCATGGATTCATCTTGAGCAGAAATTTATTTGCATTTCATTTGATGCATCTTTTACAATGTGCAAGAGTTCATATCAAAAGAAATAGCCCAAGATACAAAAATTCAGTTATACTACCATAACAGATGATGATAAAGATAATAATCATTCTAATAACAATAATTCAATTTTTAATGAAAATAATAAAAAACGATCATATCCAAATGCAATAAAATTGTATCCTTTTTCCATTATCATTTGACTAATAACTTTGTACACTGTAAATCTGTGATTCCTGATGACCATGTCTTTGTCAATCTACTATCGTGCATTATCCACTAGTGTATATCATTTTCATTGTTAGTATTTTATGTGTTTCATGTAATGCTGACAAAATGAATTTCCAAATGGACAAATCAAATCAATTTAAATCTGATCTGAATTGTGATGTTGCTTGATTCATGAAGAAACTAAGTGCTAACCTGGATGATGCCATCCGTGCTGCACATGGCAATCTTAGTGCCGTCATGAGAAAAGGTGACCCTCAGCCAATCACCAGGGATCTTCTTGACCATGGCCTGGTCCCGTCTTCGCCAGAGCTTGACGGCCGATCCGGAGCATGTGGCGATCTTGTCGCCATCAGGGGATACCTCGCACCAGTTGACCCAGCTGGTGTCGGCCTCAAGGCAGAAGACCTGTTTGCCTGACTGGCTGCACCACAGCTGCAACACACACAGAATAGAGAGAGAAAGTTTTTTTTTAGTTGGCTTCCTCTGAATATCATCTTTGAACAAGATTATTTCTAAGCCATGCTTTTATCCAGAGGCGCTCAGAACAAGCTTTATTTGTATGCTGTTTAGAAATAAAGAAAATTTGGGGTAACACCAGTTTGGTCGTACTTTGCTTTCATCTATTGGGTGACAAAGAAAAATTAAAGAAAGCAATCAAGATATAAGTTGCATACTGTATTCATAATCTCAATGCAATATAGAAAACTGATTTTAGCTTTAGCTTTCGGTATTCATCCTGAAAATAAAAGGTGAAATCGAGGGATGGTGATAAAAGAGAAGTGAGGTCGTGACAAAACGTTACTTACTATCACCATGGAAACCTCCACAAAGAACATCTTCACACTATCTTGTTTCTCATCTTGACTATACCATCCTCCACACAAGGTCAGATGTGATCCCCAGACAGATTTGTGAGCGACATGTAGTCACATAAAGTTAATATCACCATGGAAACTTAGAAAGTATCTCTTGTTTCTCACCTTGACTGTCCCGTCCTCCCCACATGACAAGATGTGGTCTCCGGATGGAGTGAACTGAGCGTTCATAGCGACACCGGAGTGCGGGGTGTTAGTCATCAACAAGGAGTCTCTCACAAGGTACTTATTGCTGCAAGGAGAAGAAACAACAAAAACCCACTCAACCCTCTTATTACCATGGCCATATCCCCTCTGGTATAAGTCAAAGGTTTATTCATGATATGGTGCACAGAGGGTTAAAGCGTTGTAGTGGAAAGGAACTTTCACTGAACATCAAATTGCTTGAATGCTCCCAGGGAATATCTTTAAGAATGTGTGTGCAATAACATAACAGGTACCATCTTTTCAGTGTCTGGGAATTATCCTATTCTCCACATAACTTACAGGACCAAATGTTAAGTGTCCAAATTTCTCTTCCCAAATTCAGAAATTGCAGAAAACATCTGAAGCAAGTATACATGAAATAAATGAAAATGTACACAACAATACATTTTCTTTACGGAATCTATCCAAAATAAGTGTGATTAATTCACATTGCTTGCACAACGCTACAAATATTTCAATTTTTTTAATAAACACTTGTCCTATTTGGAACTCATCAATACAAACAGGGAAAAGAATGGAAGTCTTAGGTATTGGTTTGAAAGTATTGTATCAATATCATCAGCAGAGTAGCAGTCTAGTGGATAGTGTCACTGTACGTCCAAACCCGGTGAAGAAACTGAAAGTTATTAGTTTCTTGCAGCCAGAATAGTTTGAAAAGCACAACAGCCTGGAAGTTAAAGGGATAGTTCACCCTGAAATTAATTTGGTTTCAATAAAAGGAGACACATGAAAGAAACACATTAATGAAGGTTTGATGAAAATCCGTCTAAAGATAAAAAAGTTACGATCTTTTAAAGTTTTTATTTTGTGACGTCACGTGCGAGGTGCTCACCCATAAATTGTGTCCAATTTTTTTCAAACATGTGCATTTTCTCAAAAAGATATGTATCCTTTTACCTGTGCATTTGATACATCATTAGAAATGTGTTTTTACACACAAACCTGTATGAAAAAACAAATTACATCGTCAAAAATAGAAAAAGAGCAATTGATGGAATTATGCTGTACACAACATATGGGAGAGCACCTTGCATGTGCCATCACAAAATAAAAACTTAAAAATCTAATAACTTCCTTTTCCTTTGACCAATTTTCGTCAAACCTTTACTAATGTTTTTTTCTTGTGTCTGCATTTATTGAAACAAACTTAATTTCAGGGTGAGCTATCCCTTTGAATGTTTGACGTACCACCACTCCAGGTACATGCCCCCTTTCTTCTGCTTGACGAGTGCCCTAGCCTGTCTGCAGACACTGGAGTCATCTGGCTGGAGGAGCCCAAGCTGTAGGATGTCAGGGAGAGGCGTCTGCATCAGCCGGTGGGCGTTGACGCTGATGAAAGCCTGGCACTGCTTTACAGCTGGTCTCTCCTGATAGATAGAAATATCACACGTTAACTCACTTGGTATGTTTTTGCATCTTAAATGATGCCCAACTTTGCCTCAGTGGACAGCCTACAAAATAAATCAAATAAATAAAAATAAAACCAATTTATGGAAATATATTTTATAAATAGATATATTTGAAGTTTACCTTTCACAGCTGTTATCATATAAACCATACACTTCTCCGCAGCCTGCTTCTCCCGTTCAAGATGTCAAGGCATTTCAAGTGAGTATTTTCATCCACTCGTTGTGCTTCTCTATTATTTTTTATATGGATTACTATTCAAACTGCTACTTACCCCTTCTGGTATGCAATCCCCAAAGCTGACGTAGTCGCTGAGAGTATTCGCTGGGCCCGTGAGAGCGACTTTTCTCTCGATCCAACAAAGATTTGCGAGAAGTTTGGCCAGCTCGCCCCCTAGCTTTGCCTGGGCCATGTGGAAGGCAAGGTACATGTGGGCGTAGCCATCGGGGGGCAGCAGGTGGTACTTGCCCCCACACTTCCTCTTGTAACCCTCCACCAGCGACTGGTTCATGTCCTGAAAGAGAAGCAAAAGAAAATAAAATACTCCATTTATTTTTTGCATTTCTTCTCATTTTTCTCCACCCCAAAGTCCTAAAGATACAGAGGAAAGGTTTGCAACTTCTTATTGGGATGGGGTGTGGAACAGTGTGAAATTGGTTGCATTAGCAAGAAACAAAATACTTTTTTTTTTAAAAATACAAAAAAAAAAAAAAAAAAAAATACATTCCACATCCCAGAAGCTAGCCTGACAGAGAGTCCAAATAAATGGTTGCAAAGCATTACTTATCTCTACGCTGTTCTTATACTGAGCCTACGTATAGTAGACCTGAATGTTGTGTAGTTTTGAACTTAACTATAATGGCAATGCAAGAAATGAAACACATTCCACATGATAGAACCTGGACTATAAGTGAGTCATAGTGAAGATTGTAAAAGAAGCTGACTTGTAGGCTGTCCTTGTACTCAGCCTGAAGATACTAAGGAGAGAGAAAATTAGTATTTGAGAATGTCCTCCACAGACACTATAAAGATAAATATGTGCTCAGCATCAATCCTGCATGTCTGCCTATGGAGACGGTTGCTGCGTATTTGATTGTGTGTGATATAAATGACTTAGGACATGGGTCTCTCATACATGCATTCTGGAATACCATCTTCCCAACTTGCCAATTTACTATAAAGCATTAATTGTCTCTACTCTGTCCGTGTTCTGAGCCTAGGTATAATAGAACTGAATGTTTTGAACATAGCTATACTAGCAATGCAAGATATAAAACACATAGCACATGAAAGAAGCTGGACTATAAGAGAGTCCATGCGTAACAAGAAAAGTAACGAGAAAACTTATAGGGGATTTCGGGGGAGAGTTAGGATGAACTTTGGAGTACCACTTAGGAGAAAACATAGATTGAGAACAAAAGTCTGACGACCACCAAAAGTCTGACGACCACCCTAGGCTACAAGAGAGCCCTAGTGACATCCATGAAGACGGGTCACTGACCTGTAAGCTGTCCTTGTACTGCGCCTGTAGATAATCCAGCTGAAGGTCATGGAGCTTGTAGGTCATGCAGCTGAGCTGACTGTCCCACTCCTGGTGAGCCAGAGACTTGTTGATGATCTCCTCCATCAGATCCTCAATCCATTCCTGCTCCTTGCCATGGATCACACCCAGGACCTGTGCTCAAGGGAATTGAGGGTGGTATTACAGAAGTTATCCTAAGTTTTCTCCTATGTCCCTGAGTTAGGAGGTGCCTAAGAGAGCAAGAAATTGGTATAACAGAACATCCTCTTAGGACTCTCTTAATGTAATGAATCCAGAGACTTCCTGTCACTCATTTAAAAACAGGGTGTCCCATTTGCAAAAGTCATGAAACTCAGCAGAAATCAGCAGGATATTCTAACAATAATGCGTATGAGATCTCAGGGTCACAAACATTTTCTGGAAAAGTGAAAAACTATTCTTGTTTATGTTTGAAAACCACTGATCATAGTCTTCATTCATAATTGTATTGTCCCTGTCAGCCTGTGATGTGGGCATTGCTTCCATTGAACGCATGCACTGTGGAGTGGACTGGTGCGGACCATAGCACCAAGCAGTCTCTGGAGTCTAGGCTATAGGTTTCGGAAGACCCACCTTAAAACTCCTCAAAGCCTAGCGATCGCTATAATTTCGCTTGAAGGCTTTCATGTGTCGTACGCAGGATATATCCCTAGCGCGCTGCCATATTACGTACGCCGTGTGTTCCGTGCAAAACGCACACTTACCTATGTGTATTGTTTCTCGGGCACTTACGCATTTACCCGCCTGGTTAGAATGCACGATCCTTACCGAAGCTAAACCTTCGGCCCTGATCGTGGCTAGCCATTTTGCTGCATGCCGCATATGTGCATTAAATTCGCAAGTAAGCGTAGCAGCTAAATAGTGATGTCTCCCCACAGAATTGACGCGTGAAAGCCTTTAAAGTCAGTTTCCAGCTCTATTATTTGGAGGGAAGTTCTGATACAGTATCTTTTTCCATTTTCCATTCAACCTTACAAGAAGTTATGAACTCACCGTGGCAGGGATTGGAACATCATCATTGAATATTGCAAAGGAAGAATAGATCTTCAATTGCTCTGCCTCCAGTTGTTCCAGACTGATCTTCATTGCATCTCCTACACTGCGGTACTCATAGGTTGTAGTTTTCTTCAAGCTGTCAAAGCGCTTGTCCCTAAGCTTGTCCAAGTAGTACTTCCATCTAATCAATGAAAGAGGTTGGCATGCAGCAAGCAAGAGAGAGGGAGACAGAGAATAAAAGGGTAGAGAAGGAGTGAGGGAGAGAAGAGTGAGAGAGAGGGGGAAGGATGGGAAGACAGGAAAGAGAAAGAGAGGAGGGGGAGCATGAAAATGAGAGAGGGAGAGTGAGGGTAGAGGGATGGAAAATGAAGGAGTATGGTGTAGATAGAGACAAATCAAAGAGATGTGAGATGATGAGGACAAGAGAGAGAGAGAGAGTGAAAGGGACAGACGAAGAACCATTATGAGATAAGGATGTAGCAATCAGAGAAGGAGGGGAAAAAAGAGGGGAAGAAAGAAAAAAGAGTTAGGGTAGAGAGACAGCAGACAAAAGGAAGTGATCTTAATGGATAGGTACCATAACTTGACAAAACGCTCTGAAAGAAGGATTTAATTAGATGACCTATTCAGACAGGTGGTCTGAAAAGCAAGTGATCATTTCAGACATGTTTTCATTGTGCCAATAATGTTGAAATAATGACATTTAAAAAGAGTTTCTTTTGCAATCCCTAACTTCCTTAAACATATATTTTGTGACTTCTGGGGTCCTTCTCCTTCAGAGACACGTGCCTCCTTGTAGCAGACAGCTGCACATCTGCTTGTAATTCCAGCAAGATGGGATCTTATAGCACTCACTTATTAATCCATCAACTTTGTTCTTAAGATAGATACAAGCACGTGCAAAAAAAGTACTATTAAAAAATGGAATAGAGACATTTTACATGGAAAGAGTGTAAATCAACTTGACTGTAACACATTCAATAAGTAAACCTCCGCCTCAATGTTAACCTCATCTGGTTTGAGTTGATAGTCAATGTTCAGAAAAACTAGTTTTAATGATAATCTAAGTTTCATAGTATAACTGGTACCTGGTAGGGGATAGACGATTACACTGTACATGAATGATCTTGACCCAGAACTGATATCGTGCAGCAGGACAGAAAAAAATCTACAGGGAGTGAAGATATATGATGCGTTCTTACATCTAGGGACCAAGGCTATAGTGCTAGCATCCCAACATCACATATGTGTTCAATTCAGTCTCAGGACTACGACATGGAACAGACCCACTTCACCATCAGAAAGGTTTTGCTTGAGCTCTGAATACGCTACCTAGTGGGATGATCCCGGAGTAGAGCGCCGATGATGGAGATGACGAGTGGGAAACCCTTGGAGATCTCATAGATCTCCTTGGCCTCCAGAGGGAGGTCTTCAACATCTTTGTTCGTCCACCTGGCTAACGTCGCAAGAGCCTGCTCCTCATCGAACCCCTTCTCTAGAGACACAAAGTGGACGTCGCCTGCGGATGACATGCAGCATCTTCATCATGATCAAGGTTTTGTGTAAAATTGTGTTTGAGATCATTTTCCACTGATAGAAATAAAAAACAACTTAATAGTCTGCCTGAGTTTTCTCCCTTTATTGAATTTAACTAATTACCAGGTTATTATTCTTCTTAAAGACAAGACAATTGTTCATGCCATTGGACGTCAGTGAAGTTCACTCATGACAGGAGTGATCGTCCCACAACTTCTCCCTTCTCCCTGTCCACCTCTTGCTCTGTCTTGAAGTAAAGCTTACCAGTACTCTCTCTGCTTCTCCTTTGTCCCGAGTAGTGACCAGCACTCTGGCTTGAACATCAAATGATAAGATGACCTTACTTGACCAAATATCATTCAGAGTGAGCACTCACATTGTCCTTCTTTCCCTCTCCATCCCTCAATCTTAATACCCTCTTTGTTTCTCTCCTTCTCTCACTCTTTGTTTCAGTATAACTCACCCATCACTCTCTCTGCTACTCCTTTGTCTCGAGTAGTGACCAGTACTCTGGCCTGGACGTCAAATGATAAGATGACCTTGCTTGACCAAACGTCATCTAGAATCAGCAACGACCTGCAGAAAAAAAAGAGTTAGGTGTCATAAGGTAAGGATTGGCAGGGGATACTTAACAAACCTTGTGTCTTAAAAGGAACATGTTTTGTATTTAATGTTTTTCATGAGGAATAATCATTTTTAGAAGATTATTTTTGCATTTTGGGGGCTAAATCGCCTAGAGCCCCCATGTAATTTCTTTACTTTAGTTGTGCATTGCCATTGATGTCTGTCAACTCCCTCATGCTCTGATTGCTTGTATTAGCACAGAAATTGATTTCAGGCCTGAACTAACTTTAAGGCGCTTCAGAAACCTTGTTTTCTCCTCAGATTAGTAGTACTAGTGCAAAGATTACTGGAGCATTAACATCTCGCATGGAAGTGATCCAACCGTCTAAGTTGATTTGAGTCATGTTGATTGATTCCTTGCCAATTCCACTAATTCACACCCTCAGATATGATGACAGCTTGCCGCAATGCTATCTTCAATGGCTGAGTTATGCTAGTTACAATATAATAAACAATTTTTTTCACATTGATTATGAACATATCATTAAACAAGTTGTAAACAAATTATCACTCTTTATCCTATCTCAGAAACACACAAAATACATTTTTAGTATCATTTCAGGACATATAAACAAGTAGTGCCAAGAGTAAGGGGTGGTATTACAGAACGATAACTTAGGAGAAATCTTATCCTAAGTCTAGGATTCTCCTAAGTGGTATTCCAGAAAGATCTTAACTTTTCTCCTAAATCCGCTCCTAAGATTTCTCCTAAGTTTTCTCCTAAGTTTTCTCCTATCTTTATGCAAATCATAAAGTTAGGAGGATTGGTATTCCAGAATGCGCATAAGAGAGGATTTAGGAGAAAACTTAGGAGAGCCTCCCCTCTGTCTTAGCCATTCATAACACACGCGATAAAAAAAGAGCAGCATTTATTTGCGAAAGCGCGTATATGATTGATGTGTGCGCACATAGTTGCACAATCACAAAGTTAGGATCAATCCTAGGGGGAGGGCCCCGATGAGATGCTGTGATTGTGATAAGCTGTTCATAAATGAAACACTTTCCTCCATTGGCTAATAAATGCGCACTGGGTGGGTCAAACCTTCCCTAATTTGCATTAAGAGAGTCCTAAGAGGACGTTCTTTAATACCAATTTCTTGCTCTCTTAGGTTAGGCACCTCCTAACTCCAGGACTTAGGAGAAAACTTAGGAGAAAACTTAGGATAACTTCTGTAATACCACCCAAGGTGATCATATTTATTCCAGATCAACCAGTTCTTTACATGAAGTGAATAAATAAAAAAATCCTTGCAAGAGCGGCATAGTGGAACAGGGGTTCACCTGGGGTGTTTCTCCAGGAAGAGAGTGCGGAGTCTGTCCTTGCCTTCCTCAAGGTTGTGCGGAGGGCTGCGGTCATTGTCCTCGTCCAGCCTGGCGCACAGGTTCTGGACCTTGGAGAGGAGTTTGGTCTTGTCAATCTCACCAATAGACACCCAGAACAAGCCCCCTGGGAAGTGATCTGAAAGCAACATTGATTGATCAATTCATCCATACCTCCATCTATCTATCCATCCCTCCCTCCCTTCCTTCATCTCTCAATCCATCCATCCATCCATCCATCCATCCCTCCCTCCATCTTGATATCCACCCATTTAACCATTAATCCATCCCATCCTTTATCTGTCACTTCATCCATCCATCCCTCAATCTACCCATCCCTCCCTCTATCTTGTTATCCATCCATCTATCCATTAATCCCTTCCTTCATCTCTCACTCCATCCATCCATCCACCCCTCCATCTATCCATCCATTCAACTTCTCTATTTTTCCTCCCTCCCTCCCTCCCTCCCTCCCTCCCTCCCTCCCTCCCTCCCTCCCTCCCTTTCCCTCCCTCCCTCCCTCCCTCCCTCCCTCCCTCCCTCCCTCCCTCCCTCCCTCCCTCCCTCCCTCCCTCCCTCCCTCCCTCCCTCCCTCCCTCCCTCCTTTCCCTCCCTCCCTCCCTCCCTCCCTCCCTCCCTCCCTCCCTCCCTCCCTCCCTCCCTCCCTCCCTCCCTTCCTCCCTCCCTCCCTCCCTCCCTCCCTCCCTCCCTCCATCCCTCCCTCCATCCATCCACATACCTGAGAGTATCTCTGTATCTCGAAGAGCATATGCTGCCAGCACAGACTTGCCTATACCTCCGATGCCATGCACCACTACCCAGCCTGGTTTCTCAGAGATCTGTCTAAGGGCAACCTTGACTGCATCAATGTATTCTGGGCGGGCTGTGAAGACGGTAGGAGGTATCGGCACTCCACCCTTCCTAAGCATCACATCAGCTGAAAAATAAAACAAAGATCTACTGCAAAAGCTGCAACATAACTTAGTAGTACGCTATATGGTATTTACCGGTATACACAAAAATCCGCAATGGCAGTCCAACGACTGTACTATACTGTGGCTTAAAATGACAATGACATATTAAAGGGCATATACTGTACTGGGAAGGCAAAAAAGCCTTCAAAATGTAATTGTTAGCAATCTTCTTGCCAATGGTCTTAAATTCACGTATTGTCTATTTTAGAAGCTTGCTGAAAGTTATTTGCCCTCAAATGATCTACATTTTGAAGTAATGAGTGATCAAATCACAAATCCTCAAAATGTTCGGGCCAAACATTTTGAGGATTTAATCATTAATCATTAATTACTCCACATGTGGATCATTTGAGGTCAAATAACTTTCAGCAAGCTTCTAAAATAGACAATACATGAATTTAAGACCATTGGCAAGAAGATTGCTAACAATTACATTTTGAAGGCTTTTTTGCCTTCCCAGTACAGTATATGCCCTTTAATACACTTCAAGTTCATAAGCATAGCAATGATACTAAAGAAAAGAGAGCAGTAAAATAACAAAAAGCAAGGTGGTTCATGAACCAAGAATCTAGTCTGATTTCGCAATCGATAAACAGTGCTATGTTTTTTTCAAATATTTTATTCAAACCTTTTGACCCCTAGATGACCTTTGACGCCATCAGCCTCATGACGACGCATGTGGTATTACCCAAGGATCACAATTGATACAGAAATAAAGAAATGAGAGAAAGTAAAGAAAAATCTAACATTTTTGTAACAGATCAACAGACTAACAGACTAACAGGAAAAATGATTAATAGGTCTCTACCGAACTTCATTCAGGCGAGACAAAAAAAGAAGAACCAAAAAGGAGAAGAAATGGATGATGGATGGTGATGAAATTAACAAATTGCAATGTGCAGAGTGTATCGTGCATTACCTTCAGGTAAAGGGTCAATAAATGAATAATTAATGCTCTGGGTATTTATAATCATCTTGCTTCTGCATGGTCCACAAGAACAGCCACACTTCCATACAGGACAGCATTTTGGACTAATTGTGTTACTCATAAAGATTACTGTTTTAGCCATTATTTAGAGGTTTTATTTTCACGAATTTTGCGAAGTGCTGAAGGGTTGTGAATTTAACAACATGCCAAAATATTGCCACATAATCTTGATCGCTAAGCGCATGCACCTCTCACTGCTTCACACGTACACCTAAACTTAAATTCTTGTTAACATATGTCTGAATACAAAGTTTATGATTTGTCAAATTCGATTAGGATTGTTGGAAATAAACTTCCACTAAAATAAAGCAGGAACAAATTGGGATATCAGCACGAGAAAGGGTCACCAGTCATGCGTAAAGTCATTCTTAGCTTAAGAACAGCTTGGTGAAATTCATGCATTATGCAGGGGAAATGCTTGGTGTCATTTGTGAGAACAGCAACAACCCCCTACCCCTCCCCTCCAGTCACAATAAGGGTAAATTGTTCTGCTTTCATTAAATTCAACTCATTTTCACAATTTCTTTCTCTTTAATGTCAAGACTGCACAGTGCTTTTAAGACCACCCATCCTCCTCACCGATGGCCTCGTTGAAGCCGTCCACGGACCCTCGTGTCCTTGGCCGGTTTTCCCCGGTGACGGCGTTCTCAAGAAACGTAGCGAGATGAGGCTGAGCTTCCTTGAGTGCAGTGTAGGTACTGTTGTAGGCATGCTGGCCCCTCGTACTGAGCATGTTCAAGAGCTGCACCGCTTTCCGCCTTCGGGTACGCTAAAAAAGAAATCAATAAGAATATGAATAACATGAAACCTTCCTAGATCATGGATATACATGTCAGGCTTGACCACACCCAGTGCACATTTATCAGTGGCTAGGACAGGGGGTGGCTCTCCTAAATCCTCTCTTGCTTTCTTGCATTCTGTAATTCCAATCCTCCTAACTTTCTAATTTGCATAATTTTGCATTCAGTTAGAGAAAACTTAGAAGGTGAGTTAGGGAGAAATAAAGGAGAGATTTTAGAAAACCAGTTAAGAGAAAACATAGTGTTAGCCTGTAAGGATAAGATTTCTTTTAAGTGAGCATTTCGAAATGCCACCTTGAGATCATAGATGTTATAATGACAGGATATGTAGTTTTGTAAATATTTGGGGAAATAAATTCTAAAATATTTGCAAGAGCTAGATATTCCTCAAGCCTGACATCATGCAATGAACACACTAAATCATAATGTGGATCATGAAACCTTCTTAAATTGTGAGCAGCTTTAGTTCAGGACAGTCTTATCACCAAAGCCTTGACAGCTGTTTTACTGACAATTCCTCATTATGTTCAAAAGTGGACTATTTTCCTTCTACTAGTTGCCGATATAGTAAAGACATGAAAGACATGAAACCAATATTGTGCCTTGTTTTTCCTTTTGAAGCAGCAAAAGAACTATTGGAAAAAAAAAAACATGCCATGCTGAAAATGACTTTTAGTGGAATCAGATTGACATCTTTATTGGACTAATTGTGTGGCCTTCTTAATTCATAGTTTGATACCTCCAGACCCATGCATTGACAATTTCATTCTCAAAATAACAATCTTAGTGTGAAAAGCAGATTAAAGCAGAAGATATGAACACAGTGAAATTCACAAAATGGGTAATAACTCCAAACAACATTCTTTTTAGTATTTGAAAAAGAAGTAAAGCCTGAGAAGGAGAAATTGTGCTTGTGGTTTGCGCAACTTTGCGGCATGTTTCGCAGGTCCAAATCAACTTTAGTAATAGTGTAGTGTACATACCCCAGAATTAATAAGCTCCACATCGTCGATGGACAGAGCAAAAGTTGATATGAGGTGATCAGAGATGGACTCGACATCGAGATCCTCGATGATGGACTGTCGATGACGAGTAAGATTCAAACGAGCCGCCTCAGTCATTGGAATAGGGGCGTGGTCTCCCATTGTGATTGTTGCTTAGCAACGGCTATGGCACCAAAATCTTGTTTTCTCTTGTCTCTGTGTGTGGGAGGAAAATGTATTAAAACATGTACATGTATGCCAAAGCAGGAGGAACCCACAATTTGGTGGGCATACATATTATGATTGGATGACAAAGAAAAGCGAATGTTTTTCTGTACTTTCAGACTTTCCTCAAAACAAATGATGTTTTTGACACCTTTGATCTAGTTAGAGCATTCAGAGGAGCCAAATGTAATCTCAGCAAATCAATGTCGATATAAACTTCTAATTAACAGAGATTGAGTTTTCGGTCTACAGTACACCCTCCCTTTGATGGGGGCAGGCTGAGACTTAGACCGAAAATCAGTCTCTGTAGGTCATTGAATCTGGAGAAATTGTATCTGGCTCCTCTGAACCTCTTTGCCTTTGGCAGTATGTTAAAAAAATGTAATTTTGCAGGCTAAAATCTGGCCCAACTGCAACTCAAATTAAGGCAAGAATAGAAATCCCACCAATACTGAGGCAACAGTCAGCCGCAAGGCACAGCAAAAAGTGAAATAGGTAATATAGTAGTACTGAATTGAAACTGAAACAAAGTGAAACTAAATAAAGGCCTAGTTCTGCCGAAAATGAACTTAATAAGATTGAAGTGATATAAAAAAAAAAAAAAAAGTGACAAGAGATGCAAGATGAATTGATTAATGAGAAGGAAGCCGGGGAATCATAGACCGAAAAATCAGTCTCTGTAGGACGTTGGATCCGCTAAGATTGCATCTGGCTCCTCTGGAACGCCCTATGTCCAAAAATGTCATTTCGATTAAAGAATGCCCCGAATGAGACGGTTATTCCTGTCTCGGGAAGCAAGGAACATAATTTGTGCCAGTGAGGAGTATATATAGTAAGTCTCTACACCATGTCCAACTGGGTGATTTTGAATGAAAGTGACAAATACAAGACTCAGAATAAAGCTGAAATAAGTGCGTGTATGCAGTGCAGAGCAACTTTGTATTGACTCTGTTGTTCTGTTGTTGTCTTGGCCTTCGCGGGTTCTTCAGATCATCCGTGACGACTGCAAATTCATAGCAGACCCCTAATGTCAGTGTGTGGGACCGAACTGAAGCAGACGAACAAGGAATAAAAGTCGCTGCATATGGACTGCGAATCGGCAGTGGTAGATACACTGAAATGATATTAATTTAAATCCTTGTTATTCAAAACTAGTTGTCACTTTAAATTACAAGCAAAACGATATATTTCAAATATCATATTAACAAATTTAGACAACTCACTTCTTCGGTTTGTTGCGGCATAGATGCAGGCCAACCTGTGTGTGGTAAACGATAAACAATAACAATGATGCACTAGGAGATGCATGTATTGCAATCGGCCGCGCCTTCGAATTCGCTGCGCGTACTGATGACCGACTCGTTCGCTGCAAATCCGGCCGGGCGCTCCGGGGAGGGGACCTGGCTGCGCCCAGCTACTTGGGCTTGGCTGGAGCGAGCGAGAGAGCGATTACTTCCGCAAACAGATAGCGGATACGTGATGTCAGCGAGGTCGGTGCGAGGGCATGCATTACGGGGCTGGGGGATATTCAAGGAAGCGGAAACAATGTACTGTTCATTGTCCCATCACCTTAAATATGTTCATGATTTATTTCTTACGGACTGGATCGCTTATTTCAAGGTTACTTTAATAGACTTTCCAGCTTTGTTGGTTAAAGAGAGAGATATTATGGGCCTCCATCCCTATCTGTATCTTTGTCACTGACCGTCTGTTAATTCCTATGTCTTTCTCAGTTATAGGCACTTCCCCTTTCTATATTGTTCAAGCACTCTTCTCCTTTTGACTATTCGCTCATTCCCCCTTCCCTTTTCCCTCTCTCTGTCTTTGTCTTTGTCGTTCTCCTGGGCCTCTTTCCGACTTTCCTACCCCCCCCCCCCCACACACACACACACACATTTCATCTTTAATTCTCACTCTGTCTCTGACCATGGCCACCACAAACATCTCATATCCCTATCGATCTCCATCAAAACTGTCGATTCATGGTTCCTGGTAGGACCCTGTTGCCAAATAATTCCAGTTGAATTTAATCATTTTTACAGTATTTGGAAATCCAACTTGAACCAGTTGAGAGTAGTTTCCATACACTTGCCCAACTATGGAACCAGTTAAAAAGTTTTCAGTTACCCCATTGGAATATCATATGTGTTTTTGTGTACGCGCGCGCGCGAGTGTGTGTATACTTGGATTAGTTCACTATGTGTATGTGTGTGTACTTGTATGTATTTGAGCAGGGGGAATGCATGCCAGCTCCTACATCTATTCATGAGTATGAGTGCATCAGTGGCGCATGGTAGAGATGGTTTGACTATGGGATCTGCAGTGACCAACGTTCGCATTCTCATTTGATTTCAGAATAACAGGAAGGAATCATCTCAAAAATGATTGTTCTGGACCCTCGTACTTGCAGCAGAGCACTTCTGCCACGATTACGCCCCTTTATCATCACCACACTGCCCTCCCGCAAGAGAATAACAGTATGAAAATCATACATCATGCCTCTTCCATCTAACAAAACAAAATAAACATATGTCTCCTGTAATTTCTAGCTCAAATTCTAATCTGTTTATTACATATACATTGCCATTGAATCGAATATGTTTTCATATTTACATTCAATGCACACACAGTGAATTAGACTACAATAAATACAAAAAACGGGCCCTTCATACATATAGATTCTGTACATCCAGGTGAGCCGTCACTCAAATCGATACTCGTCCCTTTCAATGGTTATTACAGGTTCTTTTATTTCACAGACTTACTTCGATTCATTGGTTTGTTTTAATAGGAAGTATGCATTCCACTTATCCCTGACATGAAACCAAAAACATCAGTATGGGAGGCTCCTATAAACAAAAAATGACATAACATTGGTTATTCGTGTCACATGATCCCACACAAAATCATGAAATTGCTCATACCAACAATGAACACTTTTCATATAAGCATTAGCGAGCAGTTCACCAAAAACAAATGGTACACAAAGTACTGCTCGAAGTATGATAATTCAAGACTTACAGTGCCAATGCAACTTTTAGTTCTTTACAATTAGAAATGAGATGTTGCAGTCAGAGTGAGTTATTATTCAACTATCCTGGGGGATGTTTCACCAAGCTGTTCATAATTTACGAACGACTTTATGAACGACTGGTGATCCCTTCTTGTGCTAAATCACATTCTCAATGATTTTGTTTCCCATCAGCTCAAGTTCATATCTGATGTTTATAAATCAAATTCTTGTTGTTAACAAGTGTCTGAATACAAAGCTTATGATTTGTCAAGTTTTATTAGGATTGTAGGAAATAAACTCCCAATACTAATATGTTAAAGCAGGAACAAAGTGTGGTATCGCAATTAGCACAAGAAGGGATCACCAATCGTTTGTAAAGTAGTTTGTAACTTACAAACAGCTTGGTGAAACACTCCCCTGAAGTACATATACAATTCAAACAGATTGTTAATTACAGCTCAATGTTCAAATGAAACGTATCAAGATTAATCCATCAATTCCTGAGAAGAGATCAGCAGATAAATTGTTTGATAATTTGACAATTAGTTTGATAACAATCAAGCAATGGTTTGAGAACGTAAGATGTGAAGTAAAGTAATACTCATGGCATATCTATGAAGCTGATGCCAGGATTGTCTGTAGCACTTTAACTACTAAACATCCCTTTTTGGTTATGCAAGTACAATTGACAATATACCAAATAGGCAACATCTTCACACATGTACCTTTCCCACAAGAGTATCTTAGCATAATCTTTGGTAGAGTTGGGACATTTCCGAAATAATTTTTAAAAATGTATAATCGACTATACATGTGTCATGTTGCATTAGTGGAGCAGTAACTTGCAACTTATTGTTGTCACTATGGCAACAACAGCAATGCTCTACACCCATTGGTGTATTTTTGCACAAATAATGCTCACAAATTCAGAGCAGCATTTAGCCTGGCAGACAAAGGGTTAGTCAATCATCTCGATAATTGATACTTGTGACTTCTCCCTTTGGTCAACCTCACCACCAAAAAATCACGAGTTTATTAGATGATTACTATGTACTACAAAGAAAATATACATATACTATTAGAAATAAATATCAAAACAAATAAACATTAAAATTGTCCTTTCACCTTGGTGGAAGTCAGAACTAATTTAACATCAGAGTCAAATCTTGACTTGTGTTTCTTGTCATTGCAGCAATCTTATAGGGGGGAAGTAGTCCATTTCAAAACTGTCAATCAGATCCCTACCATACAAGGTGAATCCTCTTACATGTATATTCCCTGTGTATGGGTTTAGAATTGAATTGAATCTTAATTGAATACTGAAACATTTCTCTTCTGCTATTACTTTAGATAATGAACATACAATATATTGTACTGTAGCACATAACCAAGGTATCCACGTCCGCATAGCACTGACAAAACTTCTCTTCCTTCCATGTTTAGTTGACATTAAGTCCCTTCCCTGCCTGCTCCCCCCCCCCCCCCTCCATCCACCATAGAGAATGCATAGCCCATGATTTGTGTATCTGTATCACAAATGTTATTACATCTATGATCTATCATGGTCCTGCTATCTTAGTTGCCACACATATTGTATTCAAATTTTGTCTTTCCCATGTCTTCTTGTACCAAAGAAGCATGTTAGACACCGACTGCCCTAATCTGACAAAAGGAAGCAACTAACAAAAGAGACTTTTTGTAAATGAGCAAAATGTGCCTGTCACTTTCATTGGCATCAGTGCAACACATCATGTTAGACTGAATATCTCGCAGCAAGATGAATATTTCTTGTCCAGATTTTGGCTGTATGTAGGGAATGCTGGGTACAATCTAAGAATACCAATAACCCATATTTGAGTGATTTGTCACTTGCTTCCTTTTGGCAGAGTAGGGCAGCCTAACTATAACTAAAAGCACTCTATCTAACATATAAGGTTTGTTTCACCTGTTGAGCCATAAAAGGGAATGTGGTACAATAGCTAATAAAATACCAGGCATAGTTTGGCCATGTTCAAGACACAATCTCCATCCAATAAGGAAAAGTTGTCTCATGATGCACCGCGCAACCAAACTCAGATTTTCTTTGCAGTCATGTCCGCTGCTGGTCTAGTGTGCTGGAGTATAGGACCAGAAGCGGACATGATTGCAGAAAAAAAAATCCAGATATCACTGCCTGATGCATGATGGGATGACTCCTGGGTGCAGTATGAAGAATGGTATTCACTTAGTTAGAGTTAAGCTCCTTACTTCACATCACCACTCCTGTACCAAAGATGGATCTACAGTGAGCATAACTTCCACCGTTGCTCATTATCTTAGTACATCGTGGCCACGTGAATGGTACCTGTAATTTGGGAACACAATTTTCATTCACCTGTACCGGCTAAGCTCCTGTCTTTGTTACTTTCACTTCTTTTGCTGTCCAGCTCCTTGTCAGTCCATCCATGTGAATCTGTCTGCCTGTTTCTCTCTCTCTCTCTCTCTCTCTCTCATATATCTGGTGTACTATAAAGCTAGCTGAAAACTTCATGTTAACACCATTCTTGTCCATTTTTAGCACAGACAACGCTATCCCTATCACTCATACTCATGTCCATGTCCTTAAACATGCATTTGACATCATTTCTTGCACTTTTTGTGCATAAACATGATAAAGCTTGTGAGATGGTAATGCTTTCCATAAAAGGACAAATCGCTCATTCTGTCCTTCCTGTCAGCCCTTTTAGAGTATGCATGATAAAGCTTGTTACTTCATGGGTACGCCATTTTTGTCCACTTGTAACACAGACGTATCCCGATCGCTGTCACTCTCGCTCGTGCCATCATCCTTCTCCCCATCATCATCGTCCTCCCGTCCCTTCTCTCTCTCGCTGAGATCTGCGCTGCCCTCGCTGCTGTAGACAGGGAGCTGCCGTGCTTGCGTGGAGCGCGAGATCTGGAGCAGCTCACGCAGCCCACGATTCTCCATCTGCAGCTGAGCGAGGGCCTCCGCTGTCTCGTTGGATGAGAGCTCGTCAATGTGGATAGCGCGCTGCATCACCGCCGCCATCTCCAGGATTTTTTCAATGGATGCCACTGCAGCCTCCTGTTGGGAGACAAACAGAAGAGTATAAAAACAGAAGAACAAGAGGAGGAAGAGGAAGAACGACCAATGATCATGGCAGAATTTTTTTGCTTGGAAAATGCATCCTATAATCTTTACCATTACTACCTCTGAGCTTTCAAGGAAAAGGAACTGAATTGAATAAAAGCAGACAAATTAGAAATCCGGATTTGACCACAATTGTAAATGTATGAGAAAATTAGACATTTTGTAAGGAAGTTGTAAATATTTGAAAAACTTGATTACTTGCACTAATTCATGGAGCTGTTGCAGAATGTCATTCTAGCTCATGACTCATGAGTTTCTCTAGGTTGATAAGAGAAGCAATCCACATACAACAAAGCAGAACTATCAACAGAGACCTGAGCCAATACACTCTCTTGCCAACATACGATTCCATTCTCTCAAAAAGATATACTGCAACAGCTCCCTCTACGATGAGAAGTACACCAACACACTCTGCAGAGGTCTGAAGAAGCTAACAGATTCATGAAGTGAAAGCTGGTTACCTACTACAGGTCAATCTCCTGCTTGTGTCAAGAGAATATTGTCACTGACCTGTTCTGTGTCCGACTGCTTTTGACCGGCCAGCATGTTGTCCCTGTCACTCTGGTTGGCGGTGACGAGGCGGGAGACCTGGTCCCGATAGCTGCTCATGATAAGATCCAGGGCGGACTGATGCTCCTCCAGGGCCACTCGCAGCTCCTGGTTCTCCTTCTGCAGCTCCCGGATCTGTCTGTTCTCCTGCTGGATCCCGAGGATCAGGGCAGAGCGAGGACGGCGGTGAGCGATGTTGTTCATCTCCTCTACCTCCTCTTGGTACTGGAGAGAGTTTATTACAATAAATATTGTTACAACCCTAGTGTGGACATAGTCGTGGGCATCATAATAGACGTGAGTATTTGAGCTTTCAACATAAGAAGTTTATTGTCATTTCACCAGTCATTCTGATGTGGCGTAACATGGCGTAACATAGTCATAGCTCAGAGTTAGACTTCAACTCTCTCAACTCACTGTGTTGTTGACCAAAACCTGAAACTAGACTCACTCATACATGCTGCTGTACATGTATCTTATACCAAAACTCTCCCCTCCAATAAGGGTGATGCAAGAAACAAATAGGTGGGGAAATAAAAGACACCACATAAGAAAACATGTTTGAAAGTTTCAGAGAAAATACATGATAGCCATGTAGAATGTGAATAAGAACAGTTTCTGCAAGAAGGAGATGAGTAAATCTGCAGGCCACAGTTTTCAATATAGCTGACCATACGCTCTGCCCCACACACCCCAGCTCTCTGCAGTGGACATCATTAATTTCTCTACTGTAAACAGTTTCATTGTTCTTACCTTGGAAATGTCGTGACTCCTTGATGTTCTATACAAAACACTTACTTTCTCTTCTTTCAGTCAATAACCCTCTCAAATACACTCATACTCTGTATACTCATCTATGTTACTACCATATCTTCTATACTTGTAGTGTGTAGTGAATTTCACTGCTTACACCATGAAAGATTTATAACTCATGAGAAGTAAAGATGTGGTGAAAGATAAGGGCCAGGAATACCATACAGTATACACAAAGAGAGAGTGAGCGAGATTGACAATATATGTATAAGGAGAGATACAGGGATTGCGGGAGAGTACGACTGCAATAGAGATTAAGTCATACAAACGAAGAAAGAAAGAGAGGATGTTTGGGGGAATTAGGGCTAACTACAGACAATGGAGGACTTGGCACCGTAATAATATGTTTACTCATTTGTAACTTTGTTTTTTAAGTGCATACATGAAGGATCTCCTCTTTTTGCTCATTACCAGACATTTCAGTTTCATTTGTAATTGGAAAGTGTTAAAGTGCAGTACAAGAAAGGTCTTCTATCTGTCCTGATTACAACATAATATTGTTCTGTTCAAGAGAGAGGGAGAGAGATGGAAAGCTTACCATACATCAAAACCACAGGAGACAGAAGAGGTAGGAGAAAGGAATCAGGAGTGAAAGAAAAAGAAGGGAGAGAGTAAGACAGATTACAAACAGAGATAGAGAGAGCCCTGGAGAGAAAAACAGGAGACAGAAGTAGAGAAGGGAACAGGGAGAAAGAAAAATATGGTAAAGGAGAGAGAAAGTTAGGAGAGAAAGAGAAAATCAATCATGCTGATTAACCTCTTTCATGACTTCAATCTTCTTATTAAGTGTGGTGGTTTCTTGGATGAGGTGGTCCGCTGCGCTGTCATGTTCCTTCAATCTCTCTACCAGCCGACGAGCATCTGAGAGAACCTGGTCTATGGACAGCGTCATTGTCCCTGGACTTTTTGCCAACTACTGGTCAATGGATACTGTGAAACAAACAAGAAAAGAAAACTTCTGAAAATAACAGTTGTAAATGTAGTGGCAAGTTGCCATCATTATAACCTGATCACTGACATGTTTGGTGCCCCAAACTATGAGAGAGCAATACGAGTTCCAATGTTGCGACTGAATCATTGACAGCAGTGTTTGCTGTGGACCTTACTTATCAGGATATGTTCTTCTTCTTCTTCTTCTGGTAACAGTACAGGCCACCGTCTGGTGTATCGTCGTACTGGTGAAGTGCAGTGTGCAAGTGTATGTACAATGTCTGATAGAAGATTGCTTACAGCGTGCAAGTAAAAACAACCACCGCTACTAACGGAGCTGGGTCTTTTGTACCTCTTGTTTAAAGCTGTGGAGAGAGGTACAATTAACAGTGCTTTGAGGGAGGGAGTTCCAAAGTCTTATCGCATCTGGGAAGAAGCTCTTTTGGTACACAATTGATCTGGCAAAGGGAACAAAGATCTTCCGAGAATGACCTCTATGTAAGGATGTGGATGGCGTGATGAACGAGGGTGGAATGTCAATGAGTGCGTTGGAAATGCAGTAGATCATCACCACCTTGGCTTGTGCCCTACGCTCTTGTAAAGTTGGCCATTTGAGCTGGTTCAGCATGGTTGCTACACTGCTTGTCCTACGGTGGTCGTTAAAGATAAAGCGTGCGTAGCGTCGCTGCACCATTTCAAGCTTTTTTATATTTGCTTGCGTGTGAGGGTCCCATATTATGCTGGCATACTCCATGATTGGTTGCAGGAGGGCTTTGTAGCATAGTTCTTTGACCTTTCTTGGACATGGCCGGATATTTCTCTGGAGAAAGGCACGTGTGGAGTTGGCCTTTTTTGTTACAGCATTTATGTGTTGATTCCAGCTGAGGTTCCTCTGCAGCTCCACACCAAGATACTTTGCTGTGTTTTTGTCAGGTATGGTCTGTCCATGGATAAAGTAAGGCTTGGTGATGGGTTTGCGCTTATTTGTGACATGAAGCACTTGACACTTCTGTGGATTGAATTCCATCAGCCAATCACGCTCCCATTGTTGCAGGGAGTCAAGATCCTCTTGGAGATGTACGGCATCTTCCTCTGTCTTGATGTTGGCATAAATCATACAATCATCAGCAAAGAGCCTTACTGTTGAGTTGTTGGAGAGGCACTCTGGCAGGTCATTGATGAAGATGAGAAAGAGCATTGGCCCAAGGACACTGCCTTGCGGAACGCCTGATGTTACTTGGCTGGTGTTGGAGATGGATCCATCCAGTACAACTTGTTGGGTCCTGTTGCTGAGGAAGTCTGCAATCCAATGGTGAATATGATCTCGGATTCCATAAAATTGAAGTTTGTGTAACAGGCGTCCATGCGGTACTTTGTCAAAAGCTTTAGTGAAGTCAAGAAGTACCATATCCAGTTGCCCCTTGTCATCAATGGTTCGAGCAAGGTCTTGGACCGCAAGGATGAGCTGAGAAGCACAGGATCGTTTCTTTCGAAAACCGTGTTGTGCATCAGACAATACATTGTGGACTTCGAGGTGGGTCATGATGTCACTAAGAATGATGTGCTCCAGAACTTTACAGGTCACAGAAGTCAGAGAGATAGGCCTGTAGTTCTCTGGTTTACTACGGTCACCTTTCTTGAAGATAGGGGCAACGTTAGCCGTCTTCCATTCAGAAGGAATGATACCTTGATCGAGGGAGGCTTGAAAGAATATGGAGAATATTGGTGTCAATTCAGTGGCAAGTCCCCTTAGAAGTCTGGCAGGTATTTCATCAGGACCAGATGCCTTGTGGATATCAAGCTCAGATAAGATCTTATGGACCCCTGGGGGAGAGATGGTTATGTGATCCATAGATGGGTACGGACTAGGGCCTTTGTCTTTCAGGCTGGTCATGTCTTCATCGTGGTTGAAAACAGATGAAAATTGCTGACTTAATATGTTGGCTTTAGAGAGGCTGTCAGCATTGATCAGACCATCAGGAGACTTCAATGGTGCTACACCAGAGACATCATGGCGCTTGCTGTTTACAAAACTCCAGAAGCGCTTTGGATTACATGTGGTGTCTGGGCTGACAATATCTGTCAAGTACTTGTTGTAGGCATGTTTGCAGGTAATTCTTGATTGTCTCTTGACTTGACGGTACTTTTCAAAGTCAGCTTGGTCATTGCTGGCCTTCGCTCTGTTAAAGTACTTCTTTTTCTTTCTGGAGAGACGTTTGACAGAGCGAGTTATCCAGGGCTGGTTGTATCTAGTTGACGACATCTTTGAGGGTACATGCTTATCCAGCAGCTTGGTCAAGGTTGTTTTGATGTCTATCCACATGTCTTGTATGGAGCTAGAATTGCAGTATTGACTAGTAAAGCTGTTCTGGAATACAAGGCAATCCTTCTTCAGGTTCTCTAAGTCTGCCTGCTTCCAGAGGTAGATCTTTCTCTTCACAGGTTTGCGTCTGCTAGCTTTAATAGAAGAGACCACAGACACAATGTCATGGTCACCAATCCCAGGAAGGGGAGAACACTTATCAATGAGAGTAGGCCTATTCGTGAGGAAGAGGTCAAGGAAGCTGTTCTGCCTTGTTGGAAAGTCTACAATTTGTTCTAGCCCACAGTTTTGAAGCATGTCCATGAATCTCATGTTGACAGCATTTTGATATTGGTTCTTGTCAATACTTAGGGTTGTCCAATTGATGTCAGGGAGATTTAAATCACCTCCAAGCCACAAAACAGCATTGCGGTGCCTGGCGCTAATCTCCTCTATCACTTCGCAAAGGTCATCCATGTAGGCAGTCGAACTTGATGGTGGGCGATACATGGCACAGACTACTAGGGATTGATGCTTATCAAGATGGAGTTTGATAAAGATGGCTTCTATCTCCCGATCCAGTCTGTATGTTAGATGTTTGTTCAGTTGTTCATATTAGTTTATTATTACAAGTACAGTTCACTAGTTGTGCAATGGCACATGCTGAACTCGTATTGAAAATATCATAGACACAGTTGCCCCATTCAAACTCCACAAAAAATCGCAATTTGTTAGTATACCAGCCAAGAATCATGGGATTTTCATTTGGACTCGTGGAGTTGTGCCTGTGCAGTGGTAATTTTGTAATTTTGTTTTTAACAAAATATTTGAATTTTGTATTGCAGTGTGAACTCTGTAATATGTGCCTTTCACTATATTAGTACTAGAATGTTGTTACATGGATTTTTCCAATTTCCTTGAAATCGTACAAAGAGCAATTGCGGTTTGACCAAACTTGGCAGTCACCACAGCTCTGGTGAATTCTCTCTCATCAAGGCACAGTACAATACACCGAATGAAATGCGTGGGGCTTTTATGAAACGGCTGGCCATTCACAATCACGTCAATGTGAAATTCATAAAGCCATTTTGCAATTTTCAAGGATATTTAACAGCTATTACATATTGCATGACTTTATTATCCATTACATAACTGAGAGAGAAGCAGTCACCTACAAAGTGAAGTAGTAAAATAACCTTAAATAATACTTACAATACGGAAGAGCTCAAGCCGTTGATGCCTCTTGTCACAGCAGCGGGAGTATACACGATTTTAAGCCACTCAGCATTCAAAAGTAGCCCAATAATGTTTTTTGTTTTTTTTTTTTTTTCTAAGAGCCATTAGGATTGCAACATGTGGAAAATAACATTAACAACGCCAAAATAGTAATAGTTTTATCGTATAAAGAGAAGTTTTGCAGTCATTTTATACTTATTTCAGTTCTACAATTGTTCCTATTGTGTTAACTGAATGAAGCATATGATCTGATAGGGATGATGGGGAAGGGGGGGAGGGGGCGGGAGTTGGAGTTGGATATGCCTTTATCTCAAGAGCAATAAGAGAAAGAGGGGGAATTGCCATGTATATTCAAAGTTATAGACCAATTTCTTTTTTCAATGTACGCCTAGATTACAAAATAAAGTATAAGGTCTTAGCAAAAAGGATTACATATATTTTAGAAGAAATATTTAATCCAAGCTTAGGGAAATGGAGACGGGAGCCGATTTATTGATAATATTAATTATCATTGCATTTCTTTCAACTGTTAAGACTCGACAACTGGCGGTTAATTAACCCTTTGTGTGCAAGAAAAATGTAACCTCTTGGGGATCTGTGTGCATTAATGGGAGTAAAAAAAACTGCACACATGACACGTAAAGGCCTGGTCGAATAATTTAATCTAAAAAAAAAAAAGTTTATTTAGTAAGCCAAAGCTTCCTTATGTTTTGGATTCGTATGGAATTGTTCGACTTTGGTCCATCGTTCGGTAGTTGTGTTATGATTAAAGTCATAGGCCTACACCTGGGTATTTTTTTAATATTAATTAATATTTGTTTATATTGGCTGTTGAAGAATAGGCAAGTAGTAGGAGAGATGGCATCAGCATTAATCACCGAAGGCGTTTCATCGGTGGGGAGTTCTGAAGTGAGAGAAGTATTATATGCAAAAGATATCACAAGTTTTTGTCAAAAACACATTTATTGATATATTATGATAATTATATTTTCAAAGAATCATAGGCGTCATGAAGCTAACACGGGATTTTTTTTTGTTTTTTTTTGTTTTTTTTGTTTGTCTTTTTTTTTTTTTGGGGGGGGGGGGGGCAGGGGATGTGTAAAAATATCAAAAAGTCTGAGGTACCTTTGATTTGGAATGTAGTTTGTGTAGTTAAAATAATAGGCGTCTGCTTAACACTTTTTGGGCGTTGGAAGGAAAGAGATCTGACAGTTTTGGTAAAGTGTATTCCAAAAAAAAAACAAAAAAAAGGGAAAATGGGATTACGAGATCCATAAAGTTAAATTCGAAGTTCCTCCTTTCTATAGTCAAAATGTTTAACTCTTTATGCCCCATTGACAAGATTGATGCCTTCCCCCTCCCCCCCCCCCCCCCCACAAGTATTACACACTCTACCAAAAAAGTGGAGTGATGCACAGGCAATAATACATGCAACCTAATGTAAATACATTGTATGTTTTTTTTTCATATCGAATTAGTAAACCATATGTAGGTCTTTACTTTAAAATGATGGTTGATGTGAGAAAGGAATTGTCTGAGATAATTATATATTTAAAGATGTCATATGAAATCGGCTGCACGCATCTAGATTCTTGGTATCAATAAGTGCAGTGATCTGCTTGTGATATTTATAAACTTATTCCTTTACATGGATATTCAGATTTTTGATAATGCATTTGGGGAATACGTTTTTGCGCTACATGTTTATCGTAGAGGAAAATTGTTGATCATTTTGTGAAGGACCTGAATATATCCTGCAATAAGGAATGGATGGGCATTGTAAATTTGGTCTATCAATCCTCTTCTCCGTGTGCTCCCTGTCTATCTGTATGCCTCTCTACCCGCGCTATGACCACCCCCCTCTCTCTCTTTCTGTCTTTCACTCGCCCTCTTCCTATGTCCTATATGTCTAACTCTCGTTCTGCCCTAAATAAACACTATGTCTCTATCTCTCCCTCTCAACACCCCTCCTCCGTATGTCCCATCTCTCTCTCTCTCTCCTCCCCAATCTTCCTTCCTTCCTTCTCTCTCTCTCTCTCTCTCTCTCTCTCTCTCTCTCTTTACCCCCTCTGCAGTTATCTTTCTCGGTGCACAACGGTATGATTTATTTCCATATATTTTAGTGTTTTTCGTACATGTACACCAACTGATATTCATTTTATCCGGGGTTATAAGGATTTAAGATTAGGATGACGGTTCAGAATTGAAATAATTAGGGTAATAATGGTCTCTGGCATGTATTTGGTCTACTATCTCTCTCTCCCTCTCTCTTTCTCCCTGCCTCTCCCCCTCTTCCTATGTCCTATGCGTAACTCTCGTTCTGCTCTATGTCTCTATCTCTCCCGCTCAACACCCCTATCTCCCAGGTCCTCCCTCTCTCTCTCTCTCTCTCTCTCTCTCTCTCTCTCTCTCTCTCTCTCTCTCTCTCTCTTTACCCCTTTTGCAATTATATTTCTCGGTGCACCGCTGTATATATTTTAGTGTTTTGGGGTACACTAACTGATATCAATTTCATCCGGGGTTATAAGGATTTAAAATTAGGATGACTGCTCAGAATTGAGATGATTGTGGTAATAATGGTCTCGGGCATGTATTTGGTTATCTCCATATCTACTACAAGCTACGGTACAAACCCATGCTTACTCTAACGCAAGTATACTTCAATGCTATACTAAAGTAGATGGAGTAGGGGGTAAACGAAATAGGGTTAAACGAAAGAAAAGATCATCAGTCCTATCCTTCTCCGACGACACTATTTCTACAGAACAGTGCATTTTTGAACCTCACGGTTGGGATAGGCTAAGTTGTCAGGACAATCCTATTGAACAGGGTATGTTTTCAGAACATGTGGATTGGCCTAGGTATGGTAGGGGTTCCTTAACTTTTCAGAGGTAACCCCCGCCCCCCCCCCTTCCCCCAATGCCTCGATCACTTCCCCTCACCCCTTTCCCCACACTCTCTCATATACTATGTGCTCATATTCTCTTTCCATTCGTTCTGGTCACCCCTCATTCACGAAGGAAGACTGATGTTGCAAGGTTAGCATAGACACAAGCAATAAAGCAATATTTTCATAGCATGCAGGTTTATTAATCCGTATCTCATGTAGGCCATTATATTCATCATCTGGTAACAATTTTGATATTCAGTCTTCATTATACTAAGTCCTTCTCTATGAATACTCACATTATCATATTCGCTAAGTTCCCTTAGTGAGTTTTACAAAACAAGCTAGGAAATAATACCATGGTCAGTGATGGTCACCTTCTTGTCGTCTTTCTAAATGCAACCTTAGCAATGGTAGCATCTTGATATCAACGTGACCTTTTACAGTCTGCATTTGTTTTCAACTGGTGTTAATAATGTGTTGTTAATAATGGTGTGAAAGTAAAAATGGGAAAGGGGACCATCGGATATTTTGCTAGCAGGAATGCTAACCTTCCTATGGATTGAGCCCCACATAGCTTTGTAGATTGCCAAGCTTTTTTTCAAAAGAGTTTGGAAAACTTGTCGTATTTTTGGCAATATTTACGTATGCATGGTCGGAGGAAAATACACATACATGGATGATGCGGAATTAATTAGATTGAAAGTAAAGAAGTTACATGTATGTGAAATCAACATTGGGTAATATCCCCTGATTGTCATAATTGTTACACATGTATAGACTTTTTTTGCCTTTTCCTCGGACCACGCATATCTTTCGATCCGCTCTACATCTAAAAGTTTTTGTGGTGAAATTCAATTAATTCTCGCAATTTCTATTTGATATCTTTCCGAAACCCTTTCATCGTGATGTGACACAATATAGATGCCCTGAATCACAGCCTGCAAGTAATATGATTCCACATTAGAAGTCAAATTAAGTAAAAGCCTACTTTAAGGGCTGGAATGAAATACCTTGGCTATATGGAGCAGACAGCGCATGTCAACTCGTAGCCATGAACGTACGGGTTACAGGGAAGCCCACCACCAGCAATGCAGCGAGACTCCACTGGGTACAAGTAGGAACCAGGTTGACTTCCGACTGTACCAGGTTCGGTTTGTACCTCTCGGTCTACGCAGATGAACTCGGTACGATCGTACGTGTATTTGGTAGACATTAGGTACCCCTCGTACTCTAGCCGCCACTCAGGGGTAGGGCACACGTTGCGGCCGGGGACCATGATGGAGGTTGTGCAATCGTAGGGCGCCCTGCAGACGGCACAGGTTGGAGTCTCGGAAGTCACGAAGGACAATCGGGAAGGCATGCCTGACATTTTATACTCAGTTGAATAGACGGAGCCACGTTCGGTATGAACCGACGTTTCTACCTCGTCATAGATCGGTTCAGAGGGCATGCACAGATAGTTGGATCCACTACCATCATGATTGTAGAAAGAACCGCCTATTGTTCCTGTGAAAATACCAAATAAAATGAATCTAAAATAAATCTCTCTTGTGCTTATTTTCTTGCATAATGTATGTAATGTTGATGAAATTGACGGACGGAGTGAGCTTTTGTAGAGCCAGTTTTAACTGTCTCACTATGGGCATGTAATGTTAAGTAATTAGCCAATAGGCCATTTTTATAATGTATTCACAATTTCCCCCCATTATAACTGGCAATAGTGACACGTTATAACATTCGCCTGTAATGGACTGAATGCACCTTGAATCTATTAGTTGTTGCTACTCGAACTAACCTCGGACAATCATTGAGGTTAACATTAGTATCGTATTGTTTGAACGACCTGAATAATAACGAAAAGGGTAGATTAATGTGCTTTTCAAGGCCTGCATGTTAATTTAAGGTTTACGTTTTATTCGGGAAATGATAATTAAATTGAAATAATTTCCATCTAGTAATCACCGTGGTGAAATTATTTTATTGTCAAGTGAAGTCATAAATCTTTCGTCATTTCTCGTCATACCTGCTTTCTGTTTTAAGTGAAATAATTACACGTATATAGACTGACCTGCATACACCAATTCGGAGCCGCTTGCACATTGAGAATGTCCCCAGCGTGTGTAAACAGCGCCCCCAGGCAGCTTGCTCTCCTCAAGGAAAACCAGAGTGGCCTCTTCGTTGGTCAAGTCCTCGCTGTAGGCTTTGGATCAAAAGGCAAATTATTAATATAATTAACATACAATTATTTTCATATACCATGTAACTCCTAAATTGCACTTTTTTGCTCTAAACTTCCGAGTTCTGTCAGATATTTCAGAAGCATATTGAAGAGCTCATTTGCGAAAGGGGTTAGATCCATTTTTCATCAAATTTGATTTGTTATGCCTCCGCCACGAAGTGGCCGGAGGCATTATGTTTTCCCGGTTATCCGTCCGTCCGTACGTAAGTCCGTCCGTCCGCCCGTCCAGTCTGTCCCGAATCCGTTTAGGCAATATCTTGAGAACCGTTCACCAGATTTGCTTCGAACTTGGTACATGTGTGTATTGCATGAAACCAGTGAAGTGTGTGGAATAAGGGTCAAATCTAATTGAGTTCAAAGGTCAAAGGCCAATGAACTTTGTAAAAATTGCCCCAAATTGACCTTTTTCACAATAAATCCAAATCCAAGGATGCAATTCTCATTAATGGTACAAATATGGATCACTACTTAAGGTAGACTGGTGACATTTCTGGTGAAATTCCTGAAAGGTCAGAGGTCAAAGGTTAATGAACTTTGTAAAACTTTGCCAAAAATTGACCATTTTCACAACAAATCCAACTATGCAATTCGCAGTAAACATGGTACAGAAATGGATCACTACTCGGGGATAGACTGGTGACATTGGTAACATTTCTGAAAGGTCAGAGGTCAAAGGTCAATGAATTTTGCCAAAATTGGCTAGAAACTGCCCCAAACTTTAAAAATTTTCACAATAAATCCAAAACCAATGGTGCAGTTTTAACCAAACATAGTGAAGCGATGGATCACTACTTGGGGGTAGACTGGTGACATTTTGGTGAAATTGCTGGAAGGTCAGAGGTCAAAGGTTAATGAAATTTGCCAAAATTTGCTAGATTATTGCCCCCAAGTTGATATTTTTCACATTGAATCCAAATCCAATGATTAAATTAAAACCAAACAAAGTACATAAATGTATCACTCCATGGAGGTAGACTGGTGAAATTTGGGTAAAATTCCTGATAGGTCAACGATCAATTAATTTCTAATTTGGTAATTTTAAGGATTGGCTTTACACAGACTGGTTAGATTGATAGTCAAAGAAGTAAAATGTCAAAGGTCAATGAACATTGTAAAACTTGGCTAAACATGGAAAAACCTATTTTATTTTTAATTTAACATAGGAATTCAGGGGTATACATTGCCCACTAAACATACACATTTTCTGAGAATAAATCTAAATAGAGCTAGCAAAGAGGCGGAGGCATATTAATCGACTGCGTGGTAGTCGAATTAAAGTTTGTCTAAATGTATAGATTTGAAGTAGCTCTATAGGGTGATACCAAAGAAAAGTTGAAATTCCCCTAAAAAGCGAACAAAAATGGCAATGAAAAATCACTGTTTTTTCAAAAGGGTATAGATCCACAATAAATATGAAAATAGTTAGATTTCTTTTGTACCAAATTTTATGTTCACATGCATGGTAGGGTACTTTATCATGTCAAACTAGTTTCGCATAAGAATATTACAACATGGAAGAATAAAAAGAGAAGATTTTCTCAGAATCGTCTAAAGTTGATCTAACCCCGTTTGCAAACAATATAATGTGTCGTTCTATCATAATGACACGAATAGCCTACAATAATACACAATTCCTCAAGGCCAGCTAGCTAGGATTAAGACCAATAATTTAAAGGATATTTTGGGATTTTCAGCATTTTTTAAACAGTTATTGCAATTTCAGATGTATACATAGATTATTTGAAAATAGAACAATGTTTATTGCACATCACACATGCCAATCCACATCGTCTTCTCTGCAAGAAGCATTGATGAATTATCAATGACATTGTCATGGCAGTTGCTTGTGGATTGACGGATGTGACAAAGTAACGTGGATATCTGAAACACGCACAATGATAGCCCAATTTGTCGAAAAATTAAATCTAATCAAATATCCAAAGGATATATCAATAAAATGTCATGAAAACTGCTCCCAAGGCAAGTCAAATCCTTTAACTCTATGTTTAAATTTCTTATTGATTCCAATTGTATCTTTGTTGTTATGTTTCAAAAATGTCAAATGCCTTCGTTTAACATTTATAATACTACATGTATCCTTACTGCTGATACTACTAGAACTAAATACTATTACTACTATTTCTTTTCAATTACCGTATTACTAATAGTGGTATTATTACAATTTCTTCTCCTTATAAATATACTTAACAGCAGCACAGGCTGATATGATCAGCGTACAATATTCGCATACATGGGTACACACATTCAATGAGCATTACAATGATTCAGTTAACACATTTTCATCCATACATTTTTAATTATCGAATTCAAATTTTATAGTTATATAAATAATCAATTCAGCATTCAATTTTAATTGCACCCGTAAGGAAAAAGTACAAATGAAATAAAATGACCATAACATAACATTTTTTCCTGAACTTACGAACCTTCGACGAACGGAGACGAAGAAACCTGGAGGCAACCGAAAGTAAGCAGCATACAGAAGACTGAGAAGAGCATCAGGAAGGTACTGCATCGTTCCTTCATGGTGACTATTTTGACAGCCACTGTAGTGTTATGAAGAATGCTCGGATGAATTTGACTAATACTTTCTTCAAGACTACCTCAATGCAACCGACTGAGGATTAGGCACCCGTTTGCTGAATTTATCTCATTTTGGACCCGGCAGAAGCGTGCATACTTATCAGAACTCAATCATCAATCAATTTCGCGTGCCTTGATCAACACGCTCCAATCTCATACATCTGATTATTGGACGTGTTTTCAAACATGATTAATTATCTAACGACAGCTCTTACCTTATCATGAATAATAATCAATATGAAAAGAAAGTGAAGATATGGTATCAATAAACAATTGTATATCCAGTCAGGTTGATTGAGGAGAAAATTTCAGCACTTTACTCTGACTGTGACGATGAATTGCTTTTCATTTTACACCTCTGAATGCAGCAAACACGCAAAAACAATTAATCACGATTTCATTTCGCGTGTTTGTAAGAGGACACCTGAGTAATGATATTGACTCATGATGTAATTAGTGCCACCTGTCGATAATGTTCCACGATAATTAACTGATTCATCATACTTAATTTACACAAGTTTTCTACTTGAGGTATGTTTACGCGGTAGCGTTGTGCCGCTTTCCACCTGCGCGTTATCTTTAATGTTTGCCACCGCGGCAATGACTTAATAATCGTACCATGGAGTGACACTATAGATTTTCGGGAAGCACTCGTTATTCCGAAGGTTCGTTTTTCCAAACGTTACGCAACAAATGCTCGGATTAACGAACCCTTTTTCGTTTTCGGACTAACGAGCATCGAGGTATAGGCAATTTACGTGTTTCGAAATTACGAACCTTCGGAACAACGAACCGTCAGAGTAAATGAACCTTGGGAATATCGAACTGTAACCATGGTAACCGAGTTTACGTTGTACAACGCCCGTTGATCTCGAACGGAAAAACTTCGGTCCGTGTGCAAAATCGAGAAGTTACTATAGCAACAGCGAACTGCTCCATGAGGGACCGAGTTCGGCTCGTGGTAGAAAGCACGTCCGTTCTATATCTACCCCGCAAGTGAATCAACAGCCCATTAGCAAGTGGTCTGGTACATGGTAATTAGGTGGTCTGTAGCAATCGACAGATTACCTCTTAATTTCGTCAGAATTTTCTTTATTATCTTCTTCTTTATTTTTATTGCTCCACCCCCACTTTTCTGTGCCGCGCATAACTCATAATTGCTTCCATCATTTTTATCGAAACTTTCGTCACTACTTGGGATTCACTTTTTGCAAAAGTCATTTCATCGCAGCGGCCCCGATTTCAGGCTGAACTTTACCTCCTTTATGTTTTCTTTTCCTTCTTTCACTGTGGAGAAAAACAGGTGATGCCGACTGGTCGATTAATTTTCTGATTACTGGCTCTCCTTGAATACAAATGTCTGAATTGTAATTGATTGGCAAGATATATGTTTGATAAGTGCTGCTAGCTACACAGTAATCTATTTCAACTGTTCCCTTCGATGACGACAAAGTTATTAAAGTGGTTGATAAGCTTGATAAGTTGTTTGCCGACTGCCTCATTAATATCCCTAAGGACAGGGTATGTTCGAATATGCAAATGTTTGCATTGTAATGTATTTGGTTCAATACGCCAGGCGAGAAATATACCGAATCTGACGCCATTTAAAGGTAAGGGATTGACATGATAGGAGTGGTCAAGATAGGCACCCGTAATTTGCCGGAATCGACCTGCCGTGGCGACGGGTCCCATCCTTATTTGATTTTAATAGCACAAGATGGAATCATGTCAAATATAATAATATAAAGAAGAACCAGAACAATATAATCTGGATATCAAGATTTCGTTTATACGTTTTAATTTTGTAAATTGGCGACTTTGTATTTCATTCTCACTTTCTCACAAAAATACATTTTGCTCGTCAAACAAAAGTATTTTCTTAGGCCTAACATTTCATGACACACTTAACTGAGGCCAACATGTATCTAGAACTAGAAAAATCTATTTTTCTGAGAAAGTGAGCATGAATGAAAAGAGAAAGCAATATTTTTACAGAATCTTTACAAATATGTGTTTCCCTTTTCACGGGCATGACGGGCATGATGGGTGACATGACTTAGTTTATCATCACAATATACATGGTTAACATGTCAGAGGCCTGTAAATTTGTGATGGATCAGAAAATAGTGGAATATTAAGGTTAGAAAATTGGTAATACTAATATTGCAAGGTCAAGACGACTCAAACTTTTCTCAAAATGCTTTTATACCCATTCAACATGTTCAAGGGACTGACGATCACTACCTTTTTCTAAACATTGCTATTTTTTCTTAGCATTCCGTCACATGATTTATCAATATGATGTGCTCCATGGAATTAATACTTTAAATTTAATTATATTTTATTTTCATGAATGTACACATTTGATTTAGTTTGATATGTCCGTACCATGTCACGAACTGTGACAGCTACTAAAAAGTGTTTGTGGGAGATATACACATTGAATAAGTAAAGAAAAATTGTGAAGGGTAGAAAGAATTTTCAAGAAATGCGTCAACATCCTATGCTAGCAAACAATTTCATAACACTATTGCTGCAACCTCATGAATATTGATGACTTACATTGAGACGTAAATCCCTTTTCTGCCAATCAGAGCGTAGGTCACAAAATAGTTAGATCCAGGCACCGCTCCCAGATATCATTGATATATGGATAGCTGACAACGCGTTTGTACCGGCTTGCCTCTATACTCGTGCTTTTCTGTTGGGTGAGAAATGCGTAATATGTTTTGACCTCTCCCCAACATGATGCCAGGTACCTGGTGAAGGCAGATTTTATGAGTGGTTGATTAATAACATCTTTATTTGAGATCCTCACGATTAGGATGAGTGCTTTAATTGCAATTAATCAATTACCCAAGGTATTTTGTTGATGAATTGGTAAATTTGATTGACAAGTCAATCAAAGGCTAAAACTACTTTTGATACGTTGATTCATGTTTAGAGATAGGTGTGCAAATGTAACTTTAAAACCATTGTTATTTTTTAGAGCTTTATCATGATGTGCAGAAATTGGAAGAAACATTACGTATGTACGTTAACACGGTCAATGCTAGTAAGCTCGTGTAACAATTATGATCACAATTGGATTATACCTTAGATGTTAAAGTAATTTAAATGCTGGAGATGAAATGAAATTATTCACACGTTTTAGGAACTAAAACATTGTGAAAACGGTACACGTATCTGACGTACAGTGACCAACAAGAAATTGTTTATTAAACCTTTCTTTCTACCTTTGTAGGCCTAGTTTGCACTAGTAACACACACAAGTCTGACTGAGTATCAACTCGTGTGACATGTCTGACGCACAGCTTTAATTCGAACACAATATTTCAAATTGAAGTGGCATCTTGGCAACTTGGAGTGGCACTGTTCAGAAGAATGATTAATCGTTTCCCGTCAATGACACAGCAAACACCGTACATTTTCATAATTAATTACCCTTTCTTTGTTATCAATTGCTGATTGCTGATTTAGAGTATGCTCAAAATCATAAGCGATCGGTAACGATGCCAAAACCATTATAAATGCGCTCGCTTCTGAGCTAAAAGCAACGTTTCCTGACAAACGACCAACACCGCTATTCTAACTCTTCCGAGCATCACCACCGTGTGGGCAATGAATTCTTACCTCTTCCCGGTGTTCAGAGTACAGCTCTTGGCTGCACTATGCTACGGTGTTATCTCTTCCCCATCCAAGAATGGTAAGTCACTTACGATTCTGATTTAAAGACAGCCCGTCCCTTTTTCAGATCACCACAAAACCATCGAACTATTGGTAAAACATATAGAGAAGTGTTAGCAAGCTGTATATTCATAATTTGACACTGATACGTAGTCATGGTAGTGTAAAATTCAAATAATGCACGTAAACAACGTCTGATTAATAGTCTTTACCTCAGGCTCTTAGCCGTTTGTGTTGAAATATCTGCTTTATTGACTTATCTGTTTATTAAATTATAAAACGCATTATGACAACAAATTGTTCTATAGAAGGAATCATCTCCAAAGTTTGGTAATTACTCATAAAGTTAGGAATTCACACATGCATAATAACCACATAGATCTGTAACAAAGACTAATACTTTTTTCGTAGTACGAAAAAAGTCGGTTTGAAATTTAACGGCTCAAATTTTTGCATATACAGAAAGCTTCAACATGCTTTATTCTTAGAAATGGTCTTGAATCACACTTTCTTCAATTTACGATCGTGAAAGACGATTTCAAATTTTAAGCTTGCAAAAGGGACGGACAGTCTTTAACATCTTGTTATAATATATTCATTACATCATTCATATATGAAATTGCCTTATTAGGAAGAACCGATCAAGTTTCCAATACCGCAAACATGCATCATATCAAAATGTGTATACAAGTACATCATACGCTTTAACAGTGATGATGATGACCACTCTCCCTTTAACGCCATCTTACCTGATCTTCCCACATCTTTATATCACTAGAAAAGTCAATGTTATAATCATAAGAACCAAAATCATCAATATTTATTGCATGTAGATATATATTGTTATATTGAATGAGAATCCTCATTATTGTTGACATGTTATACACTTATGTATCTTACTTTCATTTCTTTCATGTGAATATGCTGTCAGGAAATGCCTTTCCAGAGGGTCTTCTTCTTGAATACAATAAGGTGATTATATTCTACAGCATTTCATGTTCATTTTCATATTTGTTTGTATGTCTGTAAGGTGATCCGCGCGCCCCAATAAACCCGTCTCCCCCCAAAAAGTTGCCCTGACCAAATTTACTGCTCTCATATTCGGGAAATGAGCAAAGTATAAGCCTGGGGTGATCCCAAATGAATAATATGACCCTTCGCTAGCGCCTCAAGATAAATGTCATATTTCTGAGACATCAATATGCCTTTAGTCTTAACTACATTCCACAGAGCAGTTTTCGGTTGTGTGCTGTTATTCCATTTACCAAGTCTCGTCAATATTGATATGCATACTCATAGGCAAATGGGCTTGACGTTGGACCTGAAGACGCTTCCATGGTTCTGGATGTAATGAAGCAGCCAACATTCCTCGAAGGTGAACCAAACCTGGGTAAGAAATAATCATCCTCCCCGCCCCCCCCCCCCCCCCCCCCCAGACACACTCTCACTCACGCGCACGCTCGCACAGACACGATATGATATTTTGAGTATCCGTCTTGTGGCGTGTACGTTCCACAACGGGATTGACTGTGATTTCCTTCAATGTGAATGAAACGCTGAAAATGAGCGGAACCTATGAACAGCCGAAAATTCACAAAGCTGCGCATATTGGTTAAAGTTTATGAAAAATCGGACGTATCTATGAAGAACTGATGAAGTTTTCAAAATCATTACCAGCACTGATTCCTGGTCACCAACCTTCATAAGCAAGTCCATTGCTCCAAAATGACTATTTGAATTGTCATGTTCTTGTCTTCCATGCGTCAACATGCGTGTTTTGAACATTATACAGATATGATTTTTCTCATTTGTTCAAACTGTTTCTCAGTGACCTGTTTTTCTATTGTTCTGCTATTTCAAACCTATCGGTGTTAATTCTCAATAGGGGATAGGAATTTCCACTTGCCTCGAAATTGCTTTAATGCCCGGATAATGGATATGGGCTGCATGAGAACGTATGCGCAACTAAATGTAGAGTCAAGTTTTGCTAGAGCGGTGCATTGTACACTTCACTGCCCCAATCAGGTGCGGAGATGCGAGATGTGCGATACTGCGTTCTCTCGAAAGCTACAACGGTCGTTATAATAGCCTAAACTCAGTTTCAACCTCTTCTATTTTGAGGGGAATGCTTAAACATGTTTTCCTCCATTGTTCGAGGTTTCTAAACAAATACAGTAATTATTTGATCGGCAAATGGGCTACAATTATTGAATACCTGAGATTTCTCCTCACCCCAGACCAGCCCGAAGAAGACGAAGCCAACTACACCGGTGGTGGTGTCGTCTATACTCGATGGGGACGGTCACATTGTCCGACCGGAGCAGAGTTGGTGTATTCAGGTACGTTGCATTTTGCAACAATTTCACGAATGCGCTTATAATAGTATCACTTTAACATTATCAAACAATAATTCACATGAGATTTCAATGATCGGTATACTAGATGAGAGAGTTAACAAATATATAGCTCCTCCAAAATGCGCTTAACCAAATTTACCTACAAAAGAAGAATATATCATTTCAGACCATATTTTGGTTAAAAGGTTGCCTTCTGCTGATGTTCAAATTTATATCATTGACGTGATGTTCCCTTTTCTTTAATACAGACTCAGGAAATCGAAACAAGTGTATTTTGATAGCTAATTAGCCTTACCCCTCATCATTCTGCAACCAGTGTTTATGCATGTTTATGGTTGTGTGATTGTCGGGGGAGGGGAGGGGGTGCATACCAATATATCAAAACATGTTTTATGAAGTTTAGGAATATCGATGAATAATATTTGTATGTATATGTGGCAAAATGTGACATCAGTACCTTCATGACGTTCAGTGCAAATAAGGATGTACGTTGTCATATCACTTGTTTGGCGCATTTTTTTTTTCTTACACAGGCACCGCGTCGGGATCTTACTTCGACATCACTGCTAATGTAGGTGGGGCTACCAACTACCTCTGCCTGCCGCAATCCCCGATCTACGACGAGTATGATGCAGGCAGCAGCACATCCCGTGCACTGCTGTATTCATCTGAGTACAGGACCAGTTCTGCCCCATCACGTCTCCGTGCCGTCAACTACCACACCCCGACCTGCGCAGTCTGTCGAGCGCCTGCTGGCTATTCTAACCAGCTAATGGTTCCGGGTCGCAACGTGTGCCCTCCAGGCGAGTGGCGGCTGGAGTACGCGGGGTACTTGATGTCGTCTCGGTACAACGAGAAGCGCACCAAGTTTGTGTGCATGGACCGCGAGATGGAAGCAGCACCAGGCACCCAGGGGGGTCAGGGTGGGGCCTATTTCTGGATGGTAGAAGGGCGTTGTCTGGTAGGTGGGGGGATTCCGTGCGGTCCATACATCAACGGCTACGAATTGACATGTGCTGTCTGCACCATTTAATCCTGTAGAACGCAATTAACAAATTTATTATGGGGAAACTCATATCTGCCTTTCAGCATAATGTTAATTTCTCCGTTTTACCTGTACCCCAGGGAAGTGTAGTGAGCATGATGCAGTTTACGAGTATCAGTGTTACGACGTAGCAATATCATATAACATAGAAGTGAATGTCAAAAAACATGTTGTGAGGTTCTGTATGATTGTATGCTTTGATATATAAATATAAATATCGATTATCACTATAAAATAGTACAATATTGTAAACAATAAAAAAGTAGTATTTCGAAAAAGATAAAGTCAGACAGGAGTTTCATAGTGTTCATTTCACAGGATTGCATATAAGCCTATTTTCAAAGAATAATGACTTGATTAAGTAAATCTGGGGAATTTCCATTTCATGATCTAGTCAAAATATCCCTCTGAAATGAGACTTAGACGGTCAGATTCTAATATGTATTGTATACTTTTTAGAAAGACGCCATAGAAAGCCCTTTGGGTTATTTATTATTATGTCAAACACACACAGTTTTGACATGTTGATGTTATTAACATTGGATAATTCTCATCAGCTGTGTGTAACGCATGTAATTATATAATAGTCAAATAGTGGATAGGCTCAAATTAAGACAATTTACATGAACCAGAATAATATTTTATGTTCAAATTCAATATTACTCCACGTCTTTCATGAATATTCATTCATGAAAGACGTTATCATTGAGTAAAAAAGAAAAAAAAGTTAAAATCGTTTACTAATAATCATTTTAGGAGATGTAGATCCTGCCAATATAGTGTTATTATCCAGAGTAAATGAATGTGTGAATGATGATAACAAGGTAATGATAACATGATTGGTCTGTGACTATTTTTAAATGGCACCTGGAAGCTATTATTATGACCGTTAAGTATAATTAGAGAGACATGGCGCAATATACTCATATTGGCTTTAGAACTTATATATTAAATCAGATTTACCTGCAAATTCCGTTAGGGTTTCCATGAATTTTGCTAGGGTAATCTAATTTGCGTACACGGTGTCAATTGCTAAGCAATACATTGACGAGAGGGTATAGAGTGAGAAATGGTAAGAGGGTAAAGCAGGAGAGAGAGGGAGGAGAGTGAGATTGATTAGGAACGAGAGATAGAGAAGGTGGTGTGAAGAATGAGGGAGACAATGGAAGGAGAAATTATAGAAAGGGGATACAAATAGAGGTATGGGATGTGAGTAGGATAGGGAGAAAAGACTTGCCAAGAGAGAAAGACAGAGGAGAAACAAATCGTGAGGGAGGGAGAAAAGGGGCAGGACAAATCATACATCCTTGGACTAACATACACACGCACATCCCCCAACACACAAGCCCCTCCCCCCACCACCTGGACCCACAGACACACATACACATAATAGCATAGAAAAGAAAAAAAGGTTTAAAATAATCCCCACTTCAATGGATGTCAAATATTTTAGAGACAGGTTTTGTGAGATTTCATTGATTGCTTTTTTTGTAATAATCCTTGGAATATTTCACAAGATTTTTGCTTTTAGACAGAATGTGTGTTTATGAGATAACTAATTCACAACAATGGTCATTGTGCATCACACATGCCAATCCACAATTTCTTTTCTGCCAGAAGCATTGTGCATTATTAATAACACTGTGATGGCAGTTACTAACAGGTATGATACACAATAGTCACTGTTGTGTTCTGAATTATTTCATACACACGGTTCAAACTTGTCCAAAAGTGAAAATCTCATTAAATATTCCAAAGATTATTACAAGAAAAATTGTACATGTACTTGCCATAATGACAATATTATATTTTTACTCCCTATAACCAGGTGAGTGCCTTTTTCTTTAGTCCAGTAGTTTAGTTCTTAACGTGGTTTTCCGCATTTTTTTGCGGATATTGTATCTTTGAGGGGTGCTGAATAAGAATCCGGATGATGCCAGCTTGGCATCCTTGGGCATTTTGCGTAATATGCAAGTTAGGGCGGCCATTACTGAAATTTCTTAGTTTGACTATATCTTTCTTATTTGAAAAGATAATCGCATGATTGTTGTGTCCACCCCAATGTTTTCAGGGTCTCTGATTCTAATTCGGCCAAAGCCAAAACGATTTACTCATTTGCATATTCAAAATATGCAAATTAGGGCGGCCATTAATGAAATTTCATTTATTTGACCACAGCCTCCTCATTTGAAAATATAAATGTATGGTTTTTGTCTTTACCCACAGGTTTTCAGGGTCTTTGATTCAGAATAAGCCAAAGCCAAAATGATTTATTCATTTGCATATTCATAATATGCAAATTAGGGCGGCCATTACTGATTTTTTTTTTTTTAATTTGACCATAACTTGCTTATTTGAAGAGATAAATGTATGTTTTTTGTGTCTACCCCCAGGTTTACAGGGTCTTTGATTCAGAATAGGCCAAAGCCATAACGACTTACTCATTTGCATATTCATAATCTGCAAATTAGGGCAGCCATTATTGAAATCTCATTATTTCATCACAACCTCCTCACGATAAATGTATGAATTTTGTATCTACCCCCAGGTTTGCAGGGTCTCTAATTCAGATTAGGCCAATGCCAAAATTATTTGCTCATTTGCATATTCATGATATGCAACTTAGGGCAGCCATTTCCATCTGTGGCCAACAACACGATTACTATAAAGGATAATGATAAAGGAAATGTAGTGTCCACTTCAATGCTTAAGGGTATTTGATGTTTGATTCAGATTAGACCAATCAAAATCTGGTTTGGTCATCTGTGTATGCATAATTATGCTAATTGGGTATCATATCGCCCAGACCCCCCCCCCCCCCCCCCCAACACACACACACACACACACATTCCGGGTAGACACAAAAATCATTTCAAATAAGCAAGTTATGGTCAAATTAATAAATTTCAGTAATGGCCTCCCTAATTTGCATATTACCCAAAATGCCCAAGGGTGCCAAGTTGGCATCGTCCAGATTTTTAATCTGCACCCCTAAAAGATACGATTTCCGCAAAAACACTTTGTGGGGACGCCATCAAAACCACGTTCAAGCAAAATTTTTCACAACTTTTTCACAACTGGACTAATTTGGCAGATCGCTTTATATACATTGAGCGATATCTAATTTTTGACCAAACTTTGTAGCAGTACACTTCTTTCTTTATCTCGTGCTCTCACACACAATATGAACAAAATGCACTCTATTATAAATCTTGTGAATAGAAACTTCTCTGCCTACAGCAAGACACATTCATCGTGTTAATTTGAATGCGTACAAAATAATGGTAATGAACTATATATACACATAAGAATACAAAGTTGAAAAAATAGAAACCTTTGCCAATGTCAGCTCTTATATATTCCGATAATATTTTGTGTTAAAATAAAATTTTTGACTTAAAAAAATAATGTAAACAGATTTACAGCTCAGATCGAATTGAAATTTACAGTATCATGAAGTCTTTTTTAGCAGCAGTTTTCTTGCCATTTTATCATTTCTCTTGTAATGATGATCAGTTAATCAGAATATCTAATGAGATCTTCATTTTGGGACAGATTTCGGCCTACAAATGTGTGTGTGTGTGTGTGTGTGTGATCAGATAATTAATTCAGAAAACAATAATGCGCATTGTGCATCAAACCTGCAAATCCACTCGCAACTGGCATTACAGTTTCATTTAATAATGCATGATGATACTGGCAGAAAAAAAAACTTGTGGAGTCACCTGTTTTATGCACAACGGCATTGTTGTTTTCTGAATTCATTATGATATAATAGTACACACACAACTTAAGGTTGTATTAGACCATTTTCCTTGTGAACTCAAATATCATGCACGTTGTTCAAACAATATGGTACTAATGGTAACACCAAAACTTGTCCTCGGTTTACAACAACTAATAAATTTAGATTCCGTGTGCATTACTACGCGATGGACGTATTTGGGCAAAGATTGGGAATACATAACGAAAGTTATGTATTATCTTCTCACTCTTTCTCTCTCTGGCAACCGCTTTCTCTCACAACCTGTCTCCCTCCACACATATTTTCCATAACACATACACTGATATTCATACACATATATGATTTTTGCTTCTCTCTGTTTATTTCTATTCAATTTCAGAAAAAGGCTTTAGAAAAATTAATTTATTAAAGCATTGAAGGATGTACACTGAATTGTATACTTTTCATTCCACTTATAGTGAATAGAGGTTCTGAAATTGTATGCATGATCAATTCGACATTATACTGCGTGGTCAAGAGTCAGAAAATCTGATTTTTAAATTAACAATAAAATAACGATTTTATTCATTGCTACGGAAAAGTGACCGTGATGTAGTCATGTTGCAAACCTATATTAAGTGTTGAAACGTTTGACACTTTTGAAAAATGATTAGAAATCAGTCGCAACTCACTTTGAGCTGAAATTGACAAATCATAGAGTCAATGGATGTCAATTTTTTTAGAGAGAGATTTTTTGACATCTCATCTACTTCTTTTCTTGTAATAATACTTGGAATATTAAATGAGATTGTCACTTTTGAACAAATTTACATCTAAATGTGTTTTTGTATCAGATGATTAATTCCGAACACAACAGTGGTCATTGCGCGTCACACATGCCAACCCACAACCTATTTGCTTCCAGAACATCATGCATTATCGATGGAACTGTGATGGCAGTTGCGTGTGGATTAACAGATGTGATCAAATGGTAGTGGTAATTTTCGTCTGAATTAATTAGTTCATACACACACATTTTCGGTCCACATTTGTCAAAAGTGAAAAATCCCATTAAATATTCCAATGATTATTACAAGTAAAGTAGAAGATGAAATGTCACAAAACCTCTCTTTCAAAAATTTGACATCCATTGACTTTATTATCTGTCAAATACAGATTGATTTGAGTTTAAACTAGTTTTTAATCAATCTTCAAAAGTGTCAAAAGTTTTCTTTAACTCCTAGTATACTGCCTAATGAGAAGGCTTCAGTTTCAAATTATCCCAAATAATTGTTTTCCTTTATAGAACATGGCGATGTGTTCAATCAATTATTACGTATTTGTTTTCATCGTCAAGACTGACTGGTAAAGTGATGGTGAGGTGTGAACCCTTTGAGACGACCATGCTCCATTTAAATGTATTCAAATATGAATACGTGAGTAATGACACTACAAGACATTAGCAGAGGTGTCAATTTTACAAGTTCACTTCAATATGAAAATGCTGTAACACTGCATGTATTGTTGGAATTTTCCATGACCATGCTTTATTCGTGAAATATTGGGACACCTTAATAAGTATGGATAATGAGAGCATAACCTATTTTGTTTATTCGTATTTTGCAATGCACGGCTTCAAAATATCAACTAAGAAGAAGAGAAGAGATCATGGACCATATTCATGAAACTTTACTCGCCTAGCTAGTTACTAACACTGCATGTAGCTGAATGCACTTTAGTAGCTAAGTAGGCTAAGTATGGCTTCATGAATATGGCCCCAGGCTACTATGAGTCGGCATTCGTTATTGGGGACGCAGCGCTCGTTCAAGCCATCTAGATAGAGCAGACTGCGCATGTTAGCTCGTACCCACTATTGTACGGGTTGCACGGGATCCCGCCGCCAGAGAGGCAGCGAGTTTCCACCATGAAGAACTCGGCACCGTTTTGCGAACCGGACGTCCCTGGTTCGACTCCGAGATCGCGGTCCATGCAGATAAACTCGGTCCTCTGGTAGGTGTACCTGTTAGCCATGAGGTAGCCGCGGTACTCTAGGCGCCAGGCGGATGATGGGCACTCGTTTCGCCCAGGGATCATCACGGATGTCATCACTCCTGGGGGCATTCTACAGATCGCACAGGTCGGAGTTCCATCATCTACTGCGTAGATTCGCGAGGGTATGTTGGCCATAAAGTACTCCGCAGAGTACAGATAACCTCGGTCAGCGTGAAGCCCACTCTCTACTTCGTCGTAGATCGGCTCAGAGGGCATGCACAGATAGTTTGCCCCACCTCCTACCTCGTTATATCCGGATCCGGTTGCTGTTCCTGTGGATATTAAAGCAAATGTTCCATCACTCAAAGGGACATTTCACCCTGAAGATAAGTTGGTTTCAGTAAAAGCAGAAACGTGAAAGAAATTAACGCATTAGTGAATTAAGGTTTGACGAAAATCCGTCAAAGGATAAGAAAATTATTATTTTTTGAAATCTTGTGATGTCACGTGCCACGTCATCACATGTCATATCATATGTTGTGTACATAAATTGCTCTTGTTCTTTTTTGACAGCGGAATGATTTTTGTTCATACAGCTCCGCGTGTAAAAACGTATTTCTAATGATGTATCAAATTCACAGATAAAATGGTACATATTTTTTTAGATAAATTGTACACAATAATGGAGAGCATCTCGCATGTGACGTCATAAAATAACAACTTTAAAAAAAATCATAACTTTCTTATCCTTTGACGAATTTTCATAAAAACTGATATGTTTCTTCCTTGTGTCTCCTTGTTAAAAACAAATAATTTCAACTATCCCTGTAACTTGTGTATTTGTGTACTTATTTGTATAATTGTGTATTTAACTCCTATATACATTTGTTTGTATTCCTCATCTGTTTTGTGTCTGTTGTGTATTCCTAGTGTATTTCTAGTGCAGCAACCGTGCTAACTGCATGCGCCAACTGTGGTACGGACAGCAATCGACTCTTCAGTTTCTAGGCTTAGAACCTCCTCGAAATTTAGCGATCATTATAATTCTGCCGCAGTTCTTTTATCGGAAGGAAAGTTTTTATGCAGTATTTCCTTTCGTTTTGCGTTTTTTTAAAATAAATTGTATTATATTTGACCTGCAAAAGGCCTTATGTGTCTTTAAATCGGCTATACATGTGTGCCTTGTCATAGGCGAGGTCATGATACATTGCATCCGATGGGTACAACACTTCTAACCCAGTTTACCTTAATATATATAGATAAAATTATGTCAAGGTCACAGGTTCTTCCATAAACTAACAATATGGTCTATCATGTCTGGGAACTGACATGTCTTCTCCTAAATAAATTATTGTGAAATTATGAGGACGTGTTTTTTAAAATGTCATCTCCGCATACACCGATCAGTCATGTTCAACCACAACAATTTACTTTTCCAAATCATGTTAAGAAATTAATGATTATGGTTCCTGTCCAATTTTACTCAAACTTGTGCTAATCGTTTCTCTTATTGTTTTGCACTATGTTAATGATTTATCATAATTGCTTTAACACGTTTCAGCGCAGAAAATATAGGTGTTTACATGACAACAATTAAACTAAACAACAATTAGGAAAGATGAAAATCATTTAGTACTAAAAGGGCTTGATCACGAACAAAAGACGAAGCGGTTTATTTTGGCATCAACCCAAACCGTAAGAACACATGGCTAATAACGTTGTGCTATTTTGTCATGCAAACATAAACGTATGATACTATTTCCATCGTGTGGAGGTGGAGATAAATAGAAATGAAGTGTTGTGGTAATTGCTCAAGATAACTTTGTCTTTCGCGGAAAATATAAAATGATTATTTGACTTTGCACCCACTTACCTGAGTACACTACTTCGGAGCCCTCCGTACACTCAGAACTTCCCCAGTGCGTGTAAACAGCGCCGCCAAGGACCTTGCTGTCTCGGGCATTCCCTTCGTGATCATAATTAAGACAGACACATTAGCAGATTGTTCAAAGTGAAATAGACATGATAGATGGTAAAGAAAGCAGTAATTTGCAAGAATGATGTCGATAGGCTATTTTGAAATGGTAAAAATACAAACCCCAGTCAAAAAATAAGTACTCTCAATAAAAGCAGAAAAAATCTGAGAACAATTAAAGAGCAAAAAACGTTGAAGAAAATCGGAAAAATGGGCCTAATAAGAAAGTTATGAATGTTTAAATGAGGCGAAGACTGGCATTTTGGGAAGGCAATTTTCTCAACTCGGTCATGACGCTGTGACATTGCATGTACACTTTTCTGCTTTCCTTTTGCATGCTTTGATGTTGTTTTGTTTCCTCCAAGATACTGATTTCCTAACGTTTTTGCACAATTTTTCTTATAGCTGATTACATACTTACATACAGAACAAATATTTCCTTTCATAAACATAATGAGGAATAGTTTTTTATGTCTATGAATATCACCATGTTACCTAAGGTCAAATCTTCTTAATTTAGGTAACATGATGACCTATTCGATGTCTCAGCCTACATGCGAGTATTTACAGTATTACCATGATTACTATCACTAGAAATGGATAGAAAGGAAATTAGTTTCTGAGGGAACAAAAGAAAGTTTTGATTATTGAAGTATGCAAAATAATACTTGGAAAGTAGCTTGTGATATCATGAACAGCCTCAAGAATGAGTTGCCAATTTGCTCCTAAAGATGTGAATGCTCGTATCATAAAAACAACTTGATCCAATTGTCCCATTTTCATAAAATGTGGTTTGCTCTGTTTCTGAGATTTAGTTGCTGCATAATCCACAACAACATATTTTGGGACTGGAATAACCATTAAAGTACTATGTCATTTGGTATGATATAATAATCACGATATCCAAGTGCCAAACCTGTTTAGCTGAATAAAATCGCAGTTATGTTCTACATGTGACCCGCTCAGAGGAAACAATTGCAACAAAGGCGCAGATATCCGAGATTACCGTGTGGCGTATCATCATAATGAGCGCAAATCCCACAGCCTACAAAAGATGTGTAGCACTTCTTTATGATTATTAAGATGTGTCGGGTTTTTTTTTTTTTTTTTTTAAATATGATCAAACTTAATTTAGAATTACATTTCTTTGCAGAAAAATGCATGGCTTCTAGATGTTTGAACTTCATGACGAATATGTCTGGGTGATTAAGGCTTATCGATTGTTAACCACAGTTTGGCCACTCCATAATCTTATCAGTGTATGAGAGGGTCACACCTTTTAATAAAGTCTACTCGGAAATACGAATGGTGTACAATAGAGAACATGGAGAGGGTTTAGTAATCAAGACCGTATTCTGATCTCAAGAGTCATTTTGGTCTAAATATGAAGGAGGATAACTATTGTATCAACTGATATACGTGGCTTAAATATCATGTATATAATTATTATGGACACTGACCTTCCACCATGTCCACCGGTGGTTCTGGGTAAACGTACTGGACCAGAGGCCCGAGCAGATTCTCCTCAGGCTTGCCTCGGGAAAGCTAAAGACAATAAATATGATTATTGATATCATGATCAATTGGATAGCGATGTAATCAAGTCTTAGCTCTCTGATAGGATGATAGCTGTATTGTTATGGTGATTATACATACTATCTGAGGATCCATTTGAGAACAGCTCATTTTTGTAATATATCCTCGACCCCACACTCCAGAACAAAACATAATGATCACTTGAAAAAATACATGTCAAAACAGAACTGTTTCGACAGAACCTTCAAAGAAATCGTACGCACGCGTGTGGACGTTTTTTTTTTTTTTTTGTGTGTGTGTTTTTTTTTTTAATAAGATAAACAATGATTGCGAATGTTATCAAAGTCATTCTCGTGTACTTTGAACCGTTAAGTTTATGTCAAGTATATGTCAGTGGCATCACACTGCCCCGTGAACAGAGGGTAAAACAATTTTGTGTTCAAACTAATTGATTATTTTCCCTCAAAAAGACGTTTCTCTATTTCTTTATGCCTATCTCGCTCTTGATCTTAGTTTCATTCAGTCACATGTGCATACTCTCATAAGAATAAAACAGTACTTTCGTCTGCAATATTGATGGGACCTATAAGTATGGCGGAACTTTCTCGTAGGCCTAAGTGTATTGCAAACTGTTATTGCCTTATTTTTAAGCATTATAAACCAAACCGAAACATTAACATGTTTTTGTAGCTGATATACATGTATGTGACAAAAATACAGAAACATCTCAAGTCTCTATCATTATTTTAGTCAATAAAAGACACAAATATATACCGCTCTGATACTCTGGACATGGATAATCTATAGGCCTGATTTAAAAAAAAAAAATTCTTCCCGCCTGCGGCCTCGTCATATTACTGTTGTTTTTGAGATCACATTGTGCCTATAGTTTTAACCATGTCCCTCAGAGCAGTCGATATAATATATCACTGACCACAGAAATGCAGAAATGTTAGGACCAGTTACACTATATGCGGACATTGGTGCAACTTAAAGCCCACCCTGTTAATTTGGTTTTGATTATAGTAGAAAAATGAAAGCAACATATTATTGAAGGCTTGACGAAAATCCATGAAATGATAAGAAAGTTATAATTTTTTGAAGCTTTAATTTTGTGATGATATATGATGTACAATTCCATAAATTCCCCCTTTTTTGTTTATTGATGAAGGAATAGATCTTTTCTATAGAGTTATGTGTGTAACAAAATGTGTATAATGATATACCAAATGCAAAAGTAAAATATTACATATCATTTGGAGAAAATGGAATTTTCAGATAATTAGTTCACAACTTAAAGTAGCACTTTGTTATCCTTTGACGGATTTTTGTCAAACCCTCAGCAAGTTGTTTTGTTCATGTGTTTGTTTTTGTCAAACCAACTCACCTTCAAGGTACGTGAAATTTCCCTTAAAGATATTTGTAGTCACTGAGGTGAATGAGCAACTATTACCAATGAATATCTTATTTCTTTTCACTTAATCCATTTGAAGTACGGAACATCCTGCATTATTGACGCACCACTCCCAAGGATAGCCCGGAATATAGCCCTACATATTTTATCTACTTTATTGAGTCACTGATCTGGTTAGATGCCGTGGTTAAAGAATAAGAACAAATACCCACACATCAAACAAAAAACACCAAAAACACCCGAACAACAATGAATGACGAAGTAGGTACTTCAGAGAGTGAAAAAATACGTAGATTTTTCACAAATCAGTTGCAAGAAGGTCTACAGAAATGAATTTATATACAGGTTGTTTCAATTCCAAAATACCTTCGTTTACGTACAGACGTAATGCACAATTTTAATAAAATAGTCATGAAGTATCTTTATTGCGAAACACATAGGCCTATAACAAACAATGATATCAAGCTGAATGACATACCTCTACAGCAGCAGCCTTCAGCCCAGCATTCTGGAAGCCTTCTGCATAGAAATAAATAAAAAAAAAACTATTGATAATCCAACTGATCGTTTCAGGCGTACTACACAAAAATGATGTTATAAGTTGCCTAGTTTATTTGACTATTCAAGTACATTTATACTCTAATCACGCCGGGCAAATATGTCACCAAAATGATCAAATGCCTGTCGAAATTGTTCAGATTCATAAATGTTTATTAGCTTCATCAAGAAACATTAAATACTATTTCACGAAGGTTAAACTATGCAGAGCAATTATGAGGAGCGGAAAAGAAAAGAATTAGACCAATTTGAGCCACAATGCGCGTATCGTCTATAAAGAACGTTGTAAATCTGCAAACGTCTTTTCGCGTGGCGCCTGATATTAGAAACAGATTGAATTAATTTCGAGTTTAAGCTAACCAGTGGTAATGGCATATATTGAATCAAACTTGAATCAGTGTTTTTATAGGCCTATGGGCGACAAGATCGCAATTTCCGCTATAAAAGTGTAATTTTGCTTTGTCTTTAACGCACCTGCAGTGAAAGGAGAAGAGCGAACTTCGATGGCAGCGAAACTCAACAGAGTTGCGACCATGATCACGGAGATATCAAATCGCCCCGTCATGGTGAAAACGTCGGTGTGGAACAAGGATGATGAGAGAAAGAGAGAGACAGTGATGAAAATACACCGGAGACTTGCTCAGTACCACATTATGGGTAGTTTGCTGCAGTTTGTCATATTTATCCCTTCTTACCTGCTAGCAGCATAGTGTGTTCCTTCCAGAGCCACACTCATTAATCTAAACTAGCGATAGCAAAACTTGATAAGAATCAGGTTTAATCACGCGCATGCAATGTTTCTTTCAAACCCATTGTCTCGGAGAGACATGGAAATACATTAATTTCTTGTAATCAGATTCATTGTATGTTGAGTGCAAGGGGGAAATTAATTAGTGTACTTATCTTGCATAATTAGTCATGCTACTTGCTGTGAATCCAGGTGTTTGAGACATGAGGTGCGCTCAGCTAAAACGTGAACATTCACATCTGCTACTGCATAATCATACTTCAGAGTAGTCAAACAACGACGCCGTTGTGAAGGAGAAATGCTCTTGAAGTTCAAGAAAGCCATCGCAGACGACGCGACATCATTTTGCCACGATTCTGCAGTCGTAAGGGCGTACGACTGAAAATGTGACGTCACCATTTTGCACAAATCCAATGACCGGTTCCTGCGATTCAACCAGTTGCATGGTCGTGCGTCTGATCGATCGTGTCATCTGGGATAACCTTCGAAGGCGGAATTAAAGTTGTTCAAAGCGTAATTTGGGAGGCAGTCATATTAATAATATGCATTATTTTGATATTCATACATTATTCTATAGAAAGGGAGGACTCACTATAAAGATGGTCTTATGTTACGCGGACAAAATTTGAAAGGGACCCTTTAAAATTTTGTCCGCATAACAAAAGGCCATGTTCGTAGTGCATTATCCTCTCAGAAACACTCGATACTGTTAACATTTAAAACGTGATCCTAGGTGTGAGAAAACAACTTTTGAAACCTTTGAACGATTATTTCAAAATGTCAGGCCTTGATTCAACCTAAAATGTAAAGGTCATATAACCAAAGGATTTCAATTTATTTGGAAGCAGGTTTCGTGACATTTTATTGATTACTATTTTTGTTATAATCCTTGAAGTATTTAATGAGATTTTCACGTTTGGACCTAAAGATTTGTTCGTATGAGATAATCAATTCAGAGCAATGTAAATTGTGCATCACACGTGTCAACCCACAAGATACTTTCTGCCAGAAGCATCATGCATTATTAATGACTCTGTGATGCCAGTTGCTAGTGGTTTTACATGTCGTGACGCACACCGAGCTTTGTAGTATTCTAAATTAATAATCTGATAAACACAACTTGATTGGTCCAAATTTGTCCAAAAGTTAACATTTAAAAAAAATGACATCCTTTGACTTTATGAGGTGTACCTTTCAATTTGATTCGAGCCGTACATATATTAAGAAAAAAACCTGTCAACAACACCTATAGTACTTAAGAACTATTAGAGTACTATTAGCTTCACGATTTGACTTTTGCAGCTTGACCGGTAAAGCCCCCCCCCCCCCCCCCCCCACCACCACCACCAAGTTTTTACACTGTCTTCCCTCTGAAGACAGCGGCATTGCAACTATCGTGATCAAAACAAATTTTCTAAAAGGTTTCATTCGGAGTTCACAAACCAGCTCGAATCTACTAGCACTAGCATTTATAAGCTTTCATAAGGTACTAAAAACAAACAGACGTGTTTTCATATCATGTCGAGAATTTCAAAATAACAATAATTAATCATAGCTACATGTCTTACTATTTCAACAGAATCTTTACTTCCTGATGTGTGACGTTAGTGCACATATTAGCCTTTCTCGAAAAAATATTATATCTAACAGATGGTTACAAGATTTGAATGCAAATATCCCTTACTATTAATTAATCCAATCGTTTCTGAACAAACAAGCTGTCAAAATGGGACGGCAGAACAGTCGAAAAGAAACTGTGCCTATCAATGCGTATTCAACAAATTACCATATACCTGTCTCGATGTTATCATGTGTTTGAAGTTCAAATATAAACAAACCGCGAGCATTGGCCTGTTAGTCTGCCCATGAATACAGGCTATTTACCTTAACATGTTAAAAGACAAAGTAGCCCTTTTACAAAAGTCAGGAAACTCGGTAAGGATTAGCAGTATAACCTGCTAACGATAACATATATGAAATTTCACAGTCAAAGCCTTACGAACATTGAAAGTGAATTGTTTGCACGTTTAAAACGCAGTCTACATTCATTTACTGTATTGCAGAAAACAGAAAGATTTTGTTGAAAATCTCCTTTTTCTATGAAAGATATATATCCCACGTGGGCATGATTTTATCATTAGACACATGTTTTTTCTTACACACATATATGCCTGTATGAAAAATAACTATGTATTCCTTCATGAAATGCAGAAAAAGAGCAATTTATGGAATCTTATGTACAGCACATATGTGAGCCACGTCACATAATTAGAACTTAGATAAATCATAACTTATCAAACTTCCACGTACGTTTCTTTCATGTGTCTGTTTTTTTTTTTATTTTTATTTTTTAACTAAATCAACTTCGATCAGGCTTGACGGAGCTATGAAGATCAGTGTCGTCACCAGCTTTTTTCAAGGGGGGTGCGTTTGGGGGGAAAAGAGACAAACATTACCAATTCTGATGTGAGACAGTGCTCGCCCATCTAAAAGACCTATAGCCCCCCCCCCCCCCCCCCCTCGGCGACGTCCCCCCCCCCCCCCAAAAAAAAAAAAAAAAAAAAAAAAAAAAAATTGTGGTCTGGAGGGTGGTGCGTTCTCACCCTCCGCATTCTCCCTGGTGACGGCCATGTATTTCGCCTAGATCTTTTTCAAAAGAGCCCTCAAGTATCCCTACCCCCCCCCCCCCCCCCCCTCCCCCTCTGGTTTTGTTTTGTTTTGTTTTGTTTTATTTTGTTTTATTTTTTATTTTTTTGTTTGGTTCTGAAGGGGGGTGCGTAAACACCCTCCGCACCCCCCCCCCCCCCCCCCCTGGCGACGGCCCTGCCCTATTCTTCCAACTTGCCAAGCTAACATGTTATTTTAATAATTCGAGCGTGTTAAGGCGGGAGAAATCTAAATATAAAATGGAATAGCAATCCTAAGATTTAACCCACGTAAACGAATTCCACTATGCAAAATAGGCCTAAACCGTTTGTACATTGTCAAGTCCTAAGCCCTTACCGAGGTATATATTCTTGGAGCTATATGACAACAGTGTACTTTTTAGCATAGCAACCCGTCGATTCTTAATTTCATTATGACGCCTCCAAGTAAGTTGTTTCATGCATATTCATTAATGCGCAGTAGACTGCGCTTTTCTGAAAGTTTCTCAAGCTGCGCGTGAAAATCACCTTGACATTTATGCGTACACATGGCAACGTTGCGTTTATGTGTACACGAATTATCTATTGCTTTTCAACAGTTGGAAGCTATATTTCTTCTGCTTGATTTTGCTTTTTTGATAGTGATTCTCCAGTATTGTAGTATTCCTCTCAGGTTAGTTTGTATAGTTTGATTCCTTCCACCCGCAGTTCAAACTGTATTGCTGAACTTTCAAGATAAATAAAATAAAATGAGTAAATTACTTGCTATTTTTTTGCTTCTGTAACGTGACATAGAATACATGCAATACGCATTGCATTGTAAACGTTAACTGCTAACTGGACAGCGCTGTTCTGAATAATAAAACAGTGATTATAGGCCTACTGATGATGTGAACTTCGATGAAGTTAACTAAAATTACCATCTTTCAACTTTTAATATTGTATAAGAACAAGACTTAAAACGAAACAGTCTACTCATGTTTTGGCACATTACAATTTACAATTTACACATTACAATTTATATACATCGTGTCTTAACATCGTAGGATGTTCTACGATACGTTCTCCCTTGCGAATTCCCTGCGTCGTCATGCAATCAGTACGACGCACCGACGTCATGACGTCATCCGTGACGTCACGACCATGGGACTCAAGACCCTGGATGTATGTAAACACCTTGAAACACTTGTTAGAAATTAATAATATCAACCTCACGTGTACGAACTTTCTGAACTATGCCTATCTGTTCATTTTATTTTGACATTCAGAAAAACAACAAACAATAAGAATGATTTTTTTTTGTACAAAAGAAAATTGTGATATATAAGTGAATGCCTATGAATGCAGAAACAAGAAAAAACAAAAAACATGACACGATTAAGAATTTGAATCAAATCAAATGTGAATATGATTTACATCTAGTTGTTAATTTAATCAAACCTCGTAAACGGAAGGAGAAAAGGAAAAGGTTTGTATACCAAAATACAACTGCAGAAACTATAACCAAACAAAAAACACATTGATAAGTAGATATTTTTTTAGGTACAATGTATATTTTCATAACTGTATAGATGGCTCGTATAAGCTGTTGCTTGACCCCGCCTCGGACAGAAGACCCTGTAGAATCCCCTCTAGCACCAGCCGCCGTTCATCTGACAGGCAATCTGATGCTGCAATGCCTGGATCAGAACATGGAGAAAGAACATCTCCAAGAACGGCTGGGGGTAAGTCTATAATGTTATTCGTGCAACATTTGTTGAAATGATTATGATTATGAAATCATTGTAGATTTTACAAATTGTGAACATTGGGTAGATCACAAGACTCGCTATTGTCATCGACAAAGTTGAAGGAAACTTAAAAAACTAGCTTCGCACTGACATTTTTCTTTAAAAAAAATTACATTTCAGGCGCTGGCGAGTCAGATGGGCGTCGATCCGACGGGCAAGACAAGCGATAAACTTATCACAGACATAGGCGAGCAGTGGGGAGAGTTCGTGAGAGGCACTCGGAACTTGGTAGAGGAACAGCAACGCCTCAACCACACCGTGCAGGTTAGTACAAATCTCACATGAAAGATATTAAATTATATAAATAGACTATCAATAACTTAGAACAAGAATAGCATAGACCTATTTTAGCGATGATATGATAAGGTTTTCACAGACCCTAATAAATTGTACAAGCAAACCTTAGTCTAATGGAGGGAAAATATTGCAATAATGTCAATGATATTAAACAAACAATTTTTAAACATTACAATTTCTTATTATCAACTCCCATCTTTGAATTCTAGGCTGTTGCCCACCAAGTCGGAGTGCAGTCATCCAGCAATGACCCTTACACTCTCCTCACCCTCATGGGTCAGCAGTATGGGACGACTCGGCCTGAGCTGACCACTGCCCAGGGGATGATGATGGACAGCGCGGCTGACACAGAAGACTGCCTTCATCTTGATTCCCAGGGGTCAGATGCAGCTCAGCCAGGGTGGTATGTATTAATTGGACTATCCATTTATTCATTAATTTCTTTTACAGGCAGAATACTATTCTGGAGAATCTGGGATTTATTGAAATGAATGCCAGAAAGAAGAAGAAAGAATCACCAAAAATTACCTAAGAATCTCATTACAGAGTATGAAATAATTTATAAAATTTGTTTTGTTGTGCATACTTAGATTTTTTAAATACATGCACACTCATTGCCATACTGTAAACCATGAAGTTAAGGCTTTTATATACATTCTGTACTTAAATTAATAATATGAATAACAATTGTGAATGTAATTGTACTCTCATTGTTCACACAGTAGCAGTAACAGCTCGCACCCTCCTGTCCTCCCACTACCCCACCCTAATCTGCACACCCCACCCACACCTGTCTACCACTCTGTCAGTCCTCATGCACCTGTTTGCACCCCTCCCCTCCCTTCCCCTCCCTCCCGGAGTAGCACTGTGCCCACAGGGTAAATAAAACAATCCTAACACTGAGCGATTATTATAAGTAGTAAATTCATGGAATTTCAAACTTAAATAATGTCCAATTCTAGAAAAGCTTGAAAGAACATTCGATATGCAACAGTTTTGTGCAAAGTTATTTGTGCATACTAAACAGCACAAGGATGTTCTTTGTTTAATTTTTCTCTGATTAGATTCAAATAACTTCTATTCATGTTGCATTGAATTCATTCAATATGTACAAGTTGTTCACATTTTTACAGACCAAACCCAGCCTCTCCATCTGCCAGTCAGACCCCAGTCCAACCTCCAGCAGGACCAGGTCTAACTCCAGCCCAGGCAGCACCAGGACCTAGTCCTCCAGCTGTGGGGGCTGTAGGCGCTGTGGGCAGTGCCAGTCCTAAGAAACTCACAGTTTGGGACAAGAGTGAACTCTTGCCCTTTGACCCTTCAGGTGAAGATTAAATACTATCACCTTTTAATAAAAAAAGATAATCTGTATTTTTACTTTACTTGCAATTATTCATTATCATAAATTCATATTTTTTCGAAAAAAAATATTTTCAAAAGCATTTTAAAATGTATTTTTAAAAGAAATGTCTTTCTGTTTTTTCTGATAGGTGCTGAGGTGACTCTAGGCAGTGGTGCGGGGGGAACTGTCCGTCTGTTCCGGCATGCTTCTTCAGGAACTCCAGTGGCCATCAAGATGTTCACTTTGCCCTCCAACGTTCAGGACTTGAGACGAAAGCTGGCCGACATACAGCAGGAAGCTAACACCCATGGTCTGCTGGGTAAGTTCATCGGGTGATCATCTAGAATTCTCTGTTCACTTTGAATTATGGAATTTTGTTTGATGAAACATTGCCTTGACAAATTTCCACCATTGATTTTAAGCTAAAATCCAAAGTCTGTGAAATTGAAAAATACACTTCACTTACCTTTCTGATCTAAATTAATAACTTTTGTATTTTTTTTTCATAAATTATGTTCTTTAGTCTCATCCTTTTCAGACTGATAAAGATTAATGATTATGTTTTATCTTTCAAGGAGTCAACTTGCAATGCATGGTTTATTATAATTCGGCTAAGGAGTTGATTTGTTTCATTTTGCTATATCTTATTTGCACTGACCAATGCAAAATTTTGTCTTAAAACTTTTCAGGCCAGCATCGTCTTTTCCCTGAGTATCATGGATGCATTGACTTCTGTGATGGCCACATCGGTATAGTAATGGAGTTCATTGGAGACGCACAGACCGGACAGACTATGCCTCTATCGAAGGCCTTCCTCGCAGCAGGCTGTCCTGCCCTAACCAGTCGTGACTGGTTTGGCGTGGCATCAGATATCGTCCAGGCTGTACAGCACGTGCATGATACAGGTTTCCTCCTTAACGATCTCAAGGAAGACAACGTGATGTTGTCCTGCGCTGCCGATGGAACCCTCTGTGCCAAGGTTATCGACTTTGGCTGGGTGTTACCGCAGTCCGAGCCGCAGGTGTTTGGGTTTGATGATGAGACAAAGTACCGATACGAGCAGAAACTGACCTTCACTCACATCGCCCCTGAGTGTGCCCTGTATGACGAAGGTACCTCCACCCGCAGCGATGTCTTCCAGCTGGGGAGGCTGCTCCGGGCCATTGGTGGGCTGGCTAACGACGCTAACCTGTGGACAGTCGGAGAGATGTGCTGTCAGCCCGCAGCCATGTTCAGACCTACAATGGAGGAGCTGATCCTAGAGCTGGATCGACTTAGACCACTGTATTAAGTATGTCCTGATTTGATTTGTACCCTTCATCTAATTAATCATAAAATTCTTCTTTTCTTTTTTTTTTTACTGAAGTTTGAGTTCATTTTTTAAAAATATATGCAGGTAAGTAATAATTTCATCTTGATAAACAATGTTGTAATGAATTAGATTTAAATGAATTTCACTGAATTGCTCCATAATCAATCGGAACCATAGTTTGGATTCTAAAATAATTCATTGCAAATTATTTTTCAGAAAAAGGGTATAAATCTAATCAGGACATATTTAGTAAAATACTTTGTACATTATCTTTCAATTTTCACACCAGGTTATTTTTGTATATATGTTTAACTTCGTAAATAAGTTGGTGATTTAGAAGGTAAAAAGATCTGGGAAATTTACAAAACAAAAATACTTGGACAAGAGTGCATATTAAAAAAAAAAACGCAAATAAATTGTTGCTAAATGCTGGTTGAAATTTTGAAAATATTGATAAAACCTGTCAGAGAGCAGACTTATCAATCATGCAAAATAAGTTTAAAAAGCAATACCCTCAACAACCAATCATGTCATGCTCTGCTACTTGTGATTCTCTAAAAATTGTTTGCAATATTCATTGCATCTCAAATGCATGTGGAGCGTGTATCTAGTCTAACATCATTAGGCACTACAAAGCAAATACTATTATAATTTCTCAGTCTTAGTTGTATTCAATGAGCAGGTGAATAGAGTCTCGTTTCGCATTGGGCCATAAGGCTATGGGTTCAATTCCCCCATTCAGCCCTTGCAATTTAAAGTCAATTTGGGTACTCAAGCTTCAAAGTTTATTCCTCATATTGGGGAGAACATTAGAAGCAGAAAAAATGCCTATCTTTCGACAGTAAGGTCTTTCAACTAAGGATAGCTTTGTGTGTTAGAATGCTATATTTTATTCCTCATATTGGGGAAAGGGCATTGGGAAAATACACTGTCCCTCGGATAGGACGTTAAATGGAGGTCCCGTGTGTGGGAGAGCAACACCCTATGCACGTTAAAGAACCTGCAACACTTCTCGCAAAGAGTAGGGTGACAACTCGGTGTTTGTGGTGCACAACTGTAGTCAGCTATAGTAGCAGTACAACATTCAGTCTAGGAAGGTCATTCAGCACACAGAAACATAAGTTGACAGAAATACAATATATTCCAAAGATTATTTTTTCATGAAATCTGGATCTTCTGGCTTTGTATTCAAGCCCAAATACGAGCCCGTGCAACTTAAAATCAGTTTTGTGTTTTTGCTCTCAAATTTATATTCCTCATATTGGGGAAGGAGCCTGAAATGAAATGAAATGCATTATGACCATAAATGTAGATGAATGAAAGTACAACGCTTGGTACAAAGAGTAGGGTGAAACCCTATTGTTTGGGTACAATCAGCAACAGTGGATTCACACAATCTGGTCTAGTTCATGACACCCTATGCATGTGAAAGAACAAATTTCACTTTAAATCTAAAAAAAAATAGGTTGGGACTCAAGTTGTCGACCTCCACGTGGTGAGTCCTGTCAACTGACGCAAGTCAGGCGAACGACAACATTGGTTTGAAGTGAATATACATGTAGTTTCAGATTAAGGAACAATACTTAAATGTTGTAACAGACTGGCTTGGTAAACCCTCAATGGTCAAAGCTCTCGCCTGAAGCAGGTCCCTGTTTGGCCTACTCCATAGCCCAAAGAGTATGAGGAAAACCTGGTGTTAGTGGTACAATCTACAATTAGCTATGAAGGATCTACAGATCTAGTCTTACCAAGTGCACTTGGCACTCGGAAAACATATTCATGTATAAATACTATTACTCAACGAAATATAAACTTTCTTTAAAAACAAATATTCAGAGTAGTGAATATAAGAGAAATAGTTACACACAGTACTTATTCCACTATAGATGTTTCATTGTGCATTGCCATAGGTCTACTAACATTCTTAGAAAATATTTAAGAAGGATAAATCTGAGCACTTTTTCAGGGAGGGGGTGAACTACTTGCATATACTTGAGAAATAAATAACAATAAGCTCTTGAAGTTATTGCCTTCTGTCTGTTTTTGTAAAATTGTTCTTTTTCTCCAGTAGTGTAATATCTTCATCTGATTGCAGGTGATTAATTTAGGATTAGTTCCCAGCCATCTGTAGGATTGCTTCAATCTGGGGATTAAACATCAAAACTTGTGTCATACATCATGACATATTCCCATTAATGATTTTAATCAGTACTAAAATAAATTTATGCAGCCTGTAGTGAAAATTGTCAATTTATCTGAGATCTGTGCAACAACACTTTTTTTTATATGCGTTCACGCATTTTGTTCTTATAGGGATAGTTTATACTGAAATTAAGTTTGTTTCAATAAAAGCAGAGCCATGAAAGAAACATATTCATGAAGGTTTGAAGAAACTCTGTGAAAGATAAGGGATAAGAAGGTCATGATCTTTTAATGTTTTGATTTGGTGATGTCATGTGTGAGGTGCTCACTGCTCTCCCATATGTTGTGTACAACTTTTTTTCAAAAAGTCTTCTCTAAAAGTATGCATCCTTTTATCTGTGCATTTGATACATCACTAGATATACGTTTTTACACACATACCTGTACCTGAGAAGAAAAAAAAGCAATTTATGTAATTATATGGGAGAGCACCTCACACGTGACATCACAACATTGAATTTCCTGTAACAGATTTTCCTCAAAACTTCACTATTGATAATAAGCTTTTTCATGTTTCTACTTTTATTGACATCAACTTATCCCTTTAGAGTATGTAAATAATTGATCTGTGCTTATTCAAAACTATCTCATGAAGATGTTAAAGTACTTTATATTTGTACATGAAAGGCATCAGGACACGCATGTACATTTGTAGGCATGTGTTAATATTTGTCTCTAGATGTGACCTCTTCATCACTGTTAGATATACATACTGTTAGATATGTCAACTCCCCTGTGTAGACTGTTCTTGGGAGGTGCTTGAGAACATGTGGAACAATGCACAATTCAATTTCCTTCTCGTCTTTGGTATGCAAACGTCTCTTTAAGTGTCAAAAGATGCTCAATATGTATTGTGTGTGATGGAATTACCCATTCATCAATTATTAAAAAATTAAACAAAAATATATAATGTCAGTTACAAATGCATAGGTTTGTGTGAATCATGGCTATAGCTTACACAATTCTAGAATGCAATGACATTGGTACGGTACACCCAAGCACGGTATGTCTGTAATATTTGTGCACCTAACCATGCAGTTACCCTTCACAAGAACCAAGAACACTTTGAACGTTATTAAATTACACTTACAAAGTATATTCTTCAAGATACTTCAAGATATATTTTTGAAAAAATATCTGTTTTTATGATTTAGAGCTCTTGTAACGAAAAGAACTTGTAAGTAGATGACTATGACTATGAAATTTGGTCACGATATTCAAGAGGAAGATGGAAGAAAATACAATAGAGAAAGTTTAGAACAAAGACTAAGCAGGAGGTGGGAATGAAGTGTCGTGTTTGGGATCGGTGTGTGTAGTTTTTAATATTATTGCAGCGTCGAGAGGTACACGAATGACGAGCATCAGAGATATAAATTTAGAGTTGAGTATGGGAGTATGTGTTTATTATTTACAAACAGCAAATCATATAGTTCAGATTCACCACATACAGATAATGAATAAAAAATTGCAAGTCTTCCCTCGGTGAAGGTTTCTACTCTTCTCCTCCTCACTCAGTCAGAGCCACGTGAGATATAACATTTGGGGGTGTGGCCTAACTTTTGGGGGTAGTATTTACATGTGGGAGAGTATGGGAGAATATGGGGTGTGGCCTCTGCCTGGTGGCTTGACTAATAGACAAAGAGAAAGTACTTGGAATTGTTTGTTAGGATGGAATGTGGGTCAAGTGTGGTTTGGCCGGGTGAGAGGATGTTTAGAAGATCTTAATGATGTGGTCGAAGCGGGAGAGACAAAACAGATACTGGTATAAATCAAATAGTGGATGGGGGAAAGGTGAGGATTCAAAGGTAGATGACCTGCTACATAACAGAAGGATGGTCCAAGATAGAAAAGGAGCACAGACTCAGAAGAGGTAAAGGAGATTGAAGAAACTGACAAGAAAAGAAAATTAGAAGCAGAAAGTTGCAGAAGACAGAAAAAAATAGAAGAAATGTTTCAATTGAAACAGAGAGAAATAAAGATATATATTACAGCTAGGGCCGTCACCAGCTTTTTTCTAGGGGGGTGCTTTTTATGAAAAAACCCACAAAAACACAAAAAACAAAAAGAGCCCTCAAGTATCCCTACCCCCCACCCCCCTCCGGTTTTGTTTTGTTTTGTTTTTTAATATTTTTTATTTATTTATTTATTTTTATTTTTTTGTTTTGTTCTGAAGGGGGGTGCGTTCGCACCCTCCGCACCCCCCTGGCGACGGCCCTGAAGATGTGCTTGTAGTTTGTTATTGTTGGAACACCCCATTTTCTCCCTCTCATCGTTTCCGTTATGTCACCGACCAGAGGTAATCATGTGACACAAACTTTAATCATGTGACCGGCCGGTCACTTGTTATCTGTATCTCATGTCTATCAAACGTAGATCTTGTCTGTTCTTCGATCACGATAAGATGCTTTGAATTGGTCACTGACAGCGCCACAGTGGTCTTTCATCTTGAATTGTAACATTGTGAGTAAACATTTCAACGATCTTTGAACTTTAAATGATACAAAAATATAAGTACTTGTGTAGTTTACAAAACGTGATTTATGGACATTTTTATCGAGCTCCGCTGGCGCTGCAGAAAACTAAGCTTTGCAATCAATGCAGGCTAGCCCCGGGACTCGGGATGGCCGGTCGCAGTAAAGTTTAGGCGTCCGCTATGCTGTAGCCTGAAGGGCTCAACGCGGCAGGCTGGAGTGGGAGCGGGCACTGCGCGATGTCGGCAGGGCTTATTTATGGCTAGACCGAAAAATCAGTCTCTGTACTGTAGGACGTTGGATCCGCTGAGATCGCATCTGGCTCCTCTGAATGCCCTACTTGCTATTACAGGGTTATTATGTCAAAAATGATTTTTTTTCTTTCAGTGCCATGTTTCTGCAGGAAATTAATTATGATGTCTGTCAGTGTCCATGTTTATAAATTATGTTTTGACTCAGCTGTAAATGTCTATTATTCATATTTTTAAGAACATTATTTGCAACTACCATAAACATTGTATGATATTATGTTCCAGGCTCATATTTAACAGAATATTATAACTTATCTTTCAAAATACAAATTTAAAGTTTGCATGGATTGAGCATATTACAAGATGTTACATCCATTCTTTTTCAGTGCAACTGCAACAAAATCATGTATGACCCAAACTCCCCTCTGGCTACCCTCGATGACCTTCACAAGGCATACAAGGTCGTTCAGGAGAGCAGCTTCTGTGTCAGAACTCCCATGATGCATCAGGCCCAGACGTGGCTTCAGGTCGAGTCAGTGAAGCCATGTGAATTGAGCTTAAAGCTAGAGAACACACAGAACACAGGTGAATCCAGGACTAACATTACAACCCTTGCTAGCTTACTGGTACCCTGTCGCCCATGAACCTGTTTACTATTGGCCGAGCCAGGGTTATAATCACTAGGTTTCTGGGCATCAGGCATACCCATTTCCTGTTGCTAGGACTGGGTGTCCCTGGGCCGCTATTTAATTAAATACTGGGATTCAGTGCAATATTTACTTAGAATTTGGCTTGGCTGAGTAAAATGGCCTATTCAGATCACATTAAGGCACCTTACTTTAGCAAACTGACTCAGCCGGAAAACATTTAGCCACTGTGTCCTCTATCTAAAGTTAGAATCAGCATCTCTACACACGTATCTACTGATACCTGTTTTGAAACCCGTTTCAATACGTGGTTCCTATGCGTGATTCTGTGATGATGGCCTGTTTATCAACTCAATACAGGTTTCTAACTTTTCTGCATTTCAAAACTTTTTTCATTTTCTAAAGTGGGAATTTTTATGTTAGAACAAAATTGCACGGATGGCAAATACAGACACATTTCAGCCGTATAATCAAACATGGGAGCAAAGAGGAGGAAAACAAGTTAAATACTTAGATTTTTGCTCTTAGATATCTAATTGAATACCAGCCCAAATCCTAAAAAACATGACGATCGCAACTACTGTCATCTATATTTAAAGTATTTCTTAATAATGTGAATGACATTAATGTGTGTAATCATTAGATCAATATCTATAGCTCCTATATTCATGCTGGTATTTGACACACTTCTTTAATACAGGGATTTATCAAAATGTTAGTTTGTTGATTCAAACACACGTTTTGTAGGAGGTCTCAATGTCAATATATCAGCAGCTTTTCACTTCTTATAAAAATATTATGACTATTTATTTTGATTAATCAATTGCAATATCTATCTTGTGGCTTAATTTTACCACTAATACAAATTATGTTCATCTCCTTTTTTTGGCGGGGCTGACAGGTTCTTTCAAAGTGAGAGGTCTGGTTAATCAGCTCGCTCACATACCAGAGAGCGTAGCCAACAAGGAAATCATCACCATATCAGCAGGGAATTATGGGAAATCGTTCTCCATCGCCATGAAGGAGAGGGGTATGCGGGCTCGCGTGCTGCTGCCCGATACAGCGCCTAACGTTAGAGAGAGAATCATCAAGGTATTTAATTAACCTCAGTTTAATTTTGGTTTATTCAATATAAAAACTTCCATGATTTCTGACATAAGTCATAGTACTCATAATGGAACAACAAAGTTGTAGTAAAACATGGTAACAACAAACGTTAACTGCATTGTACGTGTACAAGAAGTTGAACAATCACAGAACTGTTTTGAGCAGCTAGAATTTTGTTTGTTACATTCATATTTTCTCTTGATTTTGTAGAGTCATGGTGCAAAAGTTGAAAGAGTTCCCTCTAGTGAGCTCCAATCTACAGTTGACCAGTATGTGTCAACAGAGGGCATGCATTATCTTCATCCCAATGACGACTTCAATCTCATCTGTGGACACGCAAGGTAACTTGACGACAACTACTAAATAGTTATTTTACTTCGCAGCGTGAGTTAATAAAGCAGAAGGCTAAGTTTGATTACATATTTGTCCAAGTCAAAACAGATGTAACAAAATTGATTTCAGTCCATGATAGGATATTCATACTGCTTTCCTTTACCAAATTGTTCATTCATATTTGGCCATGGATGGGTGCACATCAATCGACTTTGTAAAACATGTCCCCCCCAAATTGTCCAAGTTGGCATTGTTTGCACTGTATGATGGCATTTGCGGGAGCCTCCCCAACAAAGACACATTCATGCATCAGCACTGCAAACTATAAACTTTGACATGGAGTTTAATTGACATGGTTGACAAACATTATTGCTGAGCAGCCATTCTGGATGTAATAATGAATAACCTATGTAAGATATATAGAAATATAGTTTTATCTATCATTCACTGATAACAATTCAATTATATATTTTTTGAGAGAGATTTAGGATTGAATCTAGTTTTTGTTTTCCAATTTTCACTGCAAAGGATTATACATTGACAGCAATTTTCCTGAAATTTTAAGGTTAATGCAGAATTTTAACCATGCAGCTAAGTTAAATACTGTAAGGATTATGACAAGAATATTAGTTAATGAAATGTCACCAAACGTGTTCCCAAAATATGATATCCTTCAAATCAACAGTATGTTAATGTCAGCGTGATTTATAACTTTTTCCAAAAGTGTGATATATTTTGTTAACATCTAGTTAGAAGGGTACTGCACATGAGTTGATCTTTCCAATATTGATGCCTATGACACTTCATGCTTTGAGTCTGGTTTATGATTTGTTTTAATGTTTTCAGTGTTGGTTTTGAGATCCTGGAGGAAGTTCCCAAGCCTGATGTTGTGGTGGTGTGTTGTGGGGGTGGAGGACTGTTGTCGGGTGTGGCGGCATCCATCAAGCTCTCTGGACTCACAGAAACAAGAATCTATGGAGTGGAACCTGAACAAGGTACAACATGTATAATGTGTGACTATTGGGTGGTCTGTATAGACATGTTTGACTGTTTATGGTCTATTAGTAAAGATTTCTCATTCTTGTCATTTGCTGTTTTTATCTTGCCTGAACGAAGTTTGGCTGAGACCTAGTAATTCCTTTTTCTGTTGGTCTGTTATTCTGTTACAAAAATGTTACAATTTTTGGTTGAACTTGCTCTCATTTCTTTATTTCTGCATCAGTTGTGTTCATACTTGGTGCAAATGAGCCTTGGGTAATACCACATGTGTGTTGATGAGGATGATGAGATCAAAGGTCATCTAGAGGTCAGAAGATCAAATGATACGAGGCCATTGCGAAATCAGGCGAGACTCGTGGTTTGCGAACCATGTTGTTAATAGCTTGCTGCATGTCCAAGAGCAAGCAATGGGTCATTCTGATATGAACAGTCTATTATTTAACATTTCTAATTCTTGCCGTTCGCTGTTTTTGATAGCATGCTGTATGTACAAGAGCAAGCAGTGTGGTCATGCTGTTGTTGATCGGACGGTCCACTCCATCGCGTCCGGACTTGCCCCTCCCTTTGCAGGTGTGTTCTCATTTCATTTAAAGACTGACCGTTTTGAGCTTGCAGACGATGCTTTGCGAAATGCATAATTATGGTCTACGTCATTACATTCACAATCCCATATATTGTATCTGGGGAGTGTTTCACCAAGCTGTTGTTAAGCTACGAACGAATTTACGCACGACTGGTGACCCTTTCTTCTGCAAGATGGCATTCTCTATGATTTTGATCCCCATCAGCTAAAGTTCAAATCTGAGGTTTATGAATTAAAATTCTTGTTGTTAACAATTGTCTGAATACAATGTTTATGATTTGTTAAATTTGATTAGGATTGTTGGAAATTAAATCCCACTATGTTAAAACATGAACAAAATATGGTATCTCATTTAGCACAAGAAAGGGTAACCATTCGTGTGTAAAGTTGTTCTTAGGGTAACAGCTTGGTAAAACACCCCAAGGTAGGAATGTACGGACCAATCAGTGTTTGAAAGTTTATAACTAGTAAATTCGTCTGCTATTAAGTTTTATATTTGATGAAAATTCCTATGCACAAACAAAAACGCTTCCACTGAGAGCCTGTTTAAAATGAAATTGCGGTGACCAAAAGCATATTGTAAAGCGCTATCTACATGCACTCGATGCTCAGTCTAATATATTTCCTGCACTGCCAACCAGAGGGATTGTCTCTCATGAGTCACAGATGAAATGTTTTTTTACAGTCATGGTTCAGTCTAGATGATTAGCCAAACAGATTGTCTTTCATATGGCATGTATAAACAGATTATTTGTTTGGGGGGCATGTATGTTGAAATATTTTTGTATTGCTATTAACTTAACTTATTAGCTTAGCTTTTTTGCTAATGCTTTCACTCCATTTTTACATGGTTATTGCCCATTTGTTAATAATATTGTTAACATTAATGAATAATATGTGTTTTTTTTTTTTAACTTGACTTTCTCTGTACATACACCATAGGTGCCAATAGCTTCAGACACGTCCAGGCGTTTGTGGAGGACATCCTGCTGATTAGCGAGGAGGAGATTGTTGCGGCGGTCGCTGAGCTCTACCGGGCAGGCCTGGTGGTCGAACCAGCGGGGGCTGCAGCGTTTGGCGCCCTCATGTTCGGCAAAGTGCCTGACGTCGCTGGAAAGAGAGTCGTTGTCCTGATTACGGGGGGCAATGTATCGCCTGAGGAGCTACAAAGCATCGTGAAAGCCCTGTGACATCAAGAATTTTGGACCCAATCAAACTAAACATTGAAAATGCTTGAACAATGTTGACCCTTATTGATACGAGGGAGAAGTGGAAAGCCCCAGTCTTGCTTGTGAGCTTTCTATTTCATGCTACTTCCATCCTGTAGAACTCTTATCTACAAACCTGTTACAGAAACAATCAGCTCAACATGATCTACGAATGGTAATATCATGGTCCAAAAGAATGATTACAGCTCGTAATTTTTGGAAATTTACCATCAATTGTGCAAGAGTGTCGCACAGCTATGCGTTATTTTACAGGGTTCAAATAAAAACATTGCAACTTAACTGCTCCCGTGTGTATACTAAGGCTTTTCTGGACAGATAAAGCTCAAATGAATTATTTTATCAAAACAGCATTGGTATTCTACTTTTATTGCACAAACACGTATATGCTCTCATAAACTTCATGGATGTTGTCTGGCATATGCTAGCAATTTTCTTCCCTCTTCTTCCCCTTCCCTCTTTTCTACATAATCACAATCTTATTTGATGTTGGGACCATGCTTGAAATCTTGAAATACGTGTACCTGTTAAGCAGCTTGAGTTCTGAAGTATGACGTCATTCGAGCATGTTGTCAAGACAACTGGTTCTAAACTATGTGGGTCGAGTGAACATCAGTGATCACAACAGGGACTCACATGGGGAGTGCCCCAACACTAGCTGCTAGCCAATGTCTGACCAATGACACTTGAGTGATGTTGTTTAGAACCAGAAACTTGCATAACAATGGGCATGATGACACCACTTCAGTACTCTAAAGAAAATATAAAAATCATGATGAATAGAGAGATACGTGTATATTTTTAATAAAGATTATTTTTACAAATTCTCAACAAATTGCAGTTGTCTTTGGATATATGTGAACGAGAAAATATGCAAATGGTGAGACAATGATATGACATGAAGATGCGTGGATAATGAACATGATGATGATCAGAATGAGGTTGATGGTAATCATTTGATTTAAACATTTTACCTTTTGATGTACATGTATTTATCAAACAATGATCTTGTCATATCTAACCTATTGCAATATTGTGAGGAGAAACTGCAATGTGTCATTTAAATAGACTGTTCATCATCAAAATGAATTCTCACAAAATCATAACCACAATCTCATACCTCATCCCTGTTCATGACACAAATTAATGAAATCATTGATAATAATATTAGTCAGACTTTTTGTGTTATGTATTATTTTGAAAATAACATACTACCATTCTCATAATACATGTATGTTCATTTAAAAAAGAAGAAAGGATTTGATTGCATACACAACTAGACAGCCGAACACAGGCACATATTAACACTAAGTCTTCCTCTGATGCATTTCTCTTTGTCAATGCCAAATTACCCTCTAGTGATCTTATCTGTTACTCATCTAATCTTCCAGGTCTATCTGTTTCCACATCCGTTTTCTCTTCACACTCTCTATAAATAGTATCCCCCTCTCTCTTTCAATCTCTCTCTTCAGTCCACTCTTCTCTCTCTCTCTCTCTCTCTCTCTCTCTCTCTCTCTCTCTCTCTCTCTCTCTCTCTCTCCCCCCCCCCCTCTCTCTCTCTCTTTCCTCTGTCTCTCTCGCCCTCTTTCTCATGTTCTCTCTCTCCTATACCAATCACATTCTAGTACCACACAGATATACAATCATCATGTATCAAATAAATATTGTGGTTTCATCAGCAAAATTTAATATCATTCTTGTGGTAGTGAACTCACAGATCTTAGTCCATACATCATTTATGATACATTACAGGTCAGATATTATAAAACATATACAATACCAAAATAGGCAACCATTTCCCTCCAACAGATTAAAACAAACAAATACAAAACATAAAGTACTGATTAGGAAGTGCAGTGCATTCCTAAAATAATACAATTCTTCAGAAAATTCATGTATTTTAAAGAAATTATTCATTGTGAGCTGCAACGTTTTTGAGTGTGCAACATAAGATGGACTAGGTTTCAAAGTGTTACCATGTACACTCATGAGGAAAAATAATTGTTAAACAACATATCACATGAAAGAAAAGATGATATAATTTACAAAGGAAGGCCGCCCTAACATTGACACAATCCTCATTTTTCTCCCATCCCCTTTCGTTTAGGTAGATATTTTCATATTACAGAGAGCTTCCCATATCACATTTGCTTTATGGCTTTAAATGATTAATCATATTCATTATACTATTAAGTCCTACTATGTATGAAAAGACAGAATTCAAGGATGGCTTTTGAAGAAGGTTTGCATCGTGGTAACAAAAGAGCTTGGCACAGGATTTGCCTGCCCTAGCAACAACTCACATCATGCACTTATAATGAAAAAAGGAACGGCATAGCTACAGTACAGTCCAGATAGATGCAACTGTCTGCCTCAAACTACACAAAACAACCATTACCCTTACATCACCAGGCCTTGAAAGACCCATTGGCTTACTACACAGCATCGTACCAATGGTAATGAGAGAGTAAAACAACAAAGTTCATTGTCTGTAAAGTACCCAAGGAATGCTATCACTGTTATTTTTAATTTTTTTCTTCAGAGTTAAGATAAAACTCTGACCACTTTCTCTTCCCTTCCTTTCTCCAACACTGTCCTTACTATGGCAATGGTAAATATCCACATTTACAGCTCAAAAGCATCTTTTTAAACTGTGTATCATCATAATTGCATGAACAGCACAGCCCCCTTAACACTGAGAGTGCCATACAAACTGATAATGTATGGACTATATACGTAAAGAGGTTCTAATGTGCAAGAGTTTATCATCCTCTCCTTATTCTATTGTGTCTTTACTATCAGCATGACATACAGACGACCTTCACAAAGGTATAACATGCTATTATCCTCATTCATCCTTTCTTTAACAGACACAATGCTGCTCCACAAGATTTGTGTGTGTGGATGGTGAAATCATTTACAAGTTGCATATCAAGGGTTAAAGGTGACACATAGAAACAGCCGTGCATATGCGATGGACAAGATTCAACGGAGTGAATACAAACAACAAACTTCTGCACCATGATTGCAGTATATCTCAATAAAAAAACAAAATCCTGAAATGTCATTTGCTTAATAGTACTAGAGCACACAGCAGAAAACTCACAATTAGTCTTAACCCTCTTAGTACCAACTAATCATAGTCCCATGTCAATTACAACACCGTTTATCACTTATAGGACTGGGAGGGGTTTATCTTTTCATCTCTCAGGTACAGATCAGGTGGTTCCTAATGCAAATTTCAATGTTCTCTTAACAGAGTGGAGATGGTGCACATACTGGGCGTCATCTTTTTTTTTCTTTTCTTTTTTTTTTTTTTTTGGGGGGGGGGAGGGGTTATAAGTGTCATGCACAATCAAGGAGTGCCACACTTCTCTGTCCTGGACTATTTGAATGAGCTTCACATCATGGTGAACATAATAAATGATATAATTGCGAATGATAGCCACATTACGTATGACTGTAGTTGGTGACCCCAGCAGCCCCCTCTAGTAAGCCATTGTGTGCCAGACAGAATTATCATCTAGGGGATTCCCCTACATCACTGATGGATTAATCACCACATGGCATGTAAATAGTGAAAAATAACCATGACTGGTTTGCTACTGCTCAGAATTTAACAAAAATTCACATCTCAACTGTAAACAACTCACAGATAATGTTAACATTATATAGTTATAACAGAATTAGAATTAAACACTAAGCAAGGTTTTCACCCTGCTGTTTACAAACAGTGAGTCTGTGTTCTTCATGTGCAGTGGATGTGGATCCCCGATACACAGGATGTGAAGATTGTGAAGCTGACTTTGTGGATGGCAATATGAAGATACTATTGGAGCTTTCCACATTTGTAACGTTCTCTTCTGGTGGAACTTTTTTCACAACTTCCTGAATTAATGGATTGACGGACACTTAGCCCCCCACAATAATGCAAAATAGGGCAACCATGAATGACGAAAGTGCTCTAGAGAAAAATTGTTCTTCCTCATATGGTTTAATGCAAAACAAAGAGGAAAGTTCAGGGTATCCATGTCAAGATATCAGGCTTGAAAAGGAACCACGGAAATAACTTTCTACGTTTGTTCCCTGAATCCCAACAATGTGCTAAGTTTCCAATGTCCCTGTGTTGTAAGCATCCAACTACAGTGACTCCACCACACAGGGGCCCAAGGTGATCCAGCCCCTGCCTCTCAGCAATCACCTCAGCTGGGGATGTTGGTATTTATCACATGGATTCCCATAACTACACACAGAATACATGACAAGATTATCAAGACGAAATCAGCATTTTCATCAACTATTCAAGAAGTCGTCAAGCTCATTCAGGAGGTCATCATCGTCGTTGGTTGCCGTGGCAGCCGGCGGGGGGCTGTCGAGATCATCATCGTTGTCATTCTCCTGCAGGAAGCGATGGAGGTCGTCGTCCGTTTCGCTGGTCAGTCTCTTGACTGCTGGCCTGGTCTCAGCTCGCCTGCAGAGTCAGGTACAGGGTGACAAAAGAAAAGGAACATTGAAATCTTGCTGAACACTGTTTTCTTAATGTATTTCCACCCTAACTGCAGAGTAACATGTTATTACATTCACATAATATCTCATGATTCAGTTTCATGGCAGTCAAAATCTAATAGTTGCTGCTAACTTGCTCTCTGAGCAGCTCCTTTCAGAGCTATTCCAAAAGAATAACCCAACAGTCTTTTTAAGGACTACCACATGGTCTACCGTAAAACTCAACATATACTTGGATAATTAGTACCATTAGTAACAAATTGGTTGAGCTAGTGCATACAATTTGCATGCGTAACAAAAATGGTCCAATGCTATACTGCAAATTTGAAGTTGAACGCTTTGTGTACCCAACAAAATACTGCTTTTATTTACTGAATTGTGGGTATTGCTTGGCCAAATTTGAACGGCATGAAAGAGTTGCAAGCCAGAGAACATATCCCAGATATTAACTACACATGCAAATGGCACTCACCACATGCACTTTGGCACCAGTGGCATGGACCACCACTACCTCACAGTAAAAACCTATGAAACGTCATATAAAAGTGCACTTATGGCAAGCAGTATCAAGAAGCTGCTTCTGTGTGAAAGTACCTTAACGAGTAATCCAATTCAATAATGACTTACTCTTCCTTAGCAACCGATGCAGAAGTGACGGTTGTATCTGGTTCCGGAATGTGGGTTTTCTCTGTGCTCAGAGCTGCTGGAGAGTTCTCACCATGGCTCGTCTGGTTGGTGAAGGCCATGCCTCCTGCTGTGCGTACCTCCTGCGCTACACAGGATGATACTGAATGTCTGCTGCCCTCTGTAGATGATGCTGACACAGCTGGATGGTGGATTGAAGCGATGCCGTCTGCTGTTTTTCTCTCTTGCACAACAGAGGATGAAACAGGATGTCTGATGCCCCCTGTAGTTGATGCAGAAACAGCTGGATGATGGTTGGGGCCCATGCCTCCTGTCGTTTCTCTCTCTTGCGCTGCAGGGAATGACACTGGATGCCTGCTGCCCTCTAGAGTTGATGCTGAGACAGCTGGATGGGCACTGATCACAGATGTTGACTGGGTTACATTGTTCAGCGTCTGATCCTACCAAACAGAAAACAATGCCGAGCATAAGGAAGAGTCAAATGATAACAATCCTGGAAGAATGCTGATCACAACCTCGATGTACCAATAGGGAGAGAGTTGGAGACGGAAAGACTTAAAAAAGACAAAGAAATAGAAAAGAGAGACACACAAAGAGGAAGAGTGAGGGAGGGACAGAGAGAGAGAGAGAGATGAGAGTGAGAGAAAGATTGAGCAAGAAAGGTTGAGAGAGAAAGATATATATCAAGAGAAAAAGGAGGGAGAGCGAGGGAGAGAAAATGATAGAAAACAAAAGATAGAGAAAGATGGAGGGGGGGGGGGGGGGAGAGTAAGCAAGAAAAACAGAGATAGACAGAAAGACAGGAAGCCAGACAGAGAGCTTGAAAAAATATAGAGAAAGAGTGAGAAAAAGGGAACATTAAGACAGGTGATGTACTCACTTTCTCCTCATCTGATGTACTTGATTGTGGCATTTCCTGAGATGTGATAGGCACTGGTCTCTCTCTCCTACCCCTGAAAGGATTCCTAAACAGCTTCGTACCTAACAGGGTGACCAAAGAAAACAGAAGGGAGAGAATAAGAACTCAATCCTCCTCAATATAACAAGCTGATTACAGAAGTGAAGAGAAAATACACTATGACAGTGAGTGATCTACCTCTTAAAAGAACTAAGAGAACTTTGGGAAATTAAAATTGCCTGCCAATAGGAATATCATTATGGGAAGCATGTGCAAGAAACCATTTCTGAGTGAATGTACATACATGATTAAAAAGAATAATGGGACAGGACAATGTAATATATTACTAATAATAAACAGACATGTTCAAGAAAACAGTATAATGAAACCTGCTCCAAGGACCACCTATATAGACGATCCACCTGTCAGTAAAGGCTCCAATTTGTTTTCCCTTGAATGATCTTATTGAAACCTGTATTCAAGTAACTTGCACATCAAGACAATCTGCTCATAAAGACCCCATTTCTTGACTACATTGTGCGGTCTTTATAGGTTTTATTGTATATACCAAAGAGATCTTCCACAGAATGACATTAACACACAATGACTTCACATACCTTTAGTATTGGGTGAGCTACTTGCAGAGGATGTGACGCTCAAGCTTGTAGACACACCTGATGGGATTCTTGCAGACTGCTTGACTGGTGACCATTCCCTTCTCCTCTCATCCTGCTCAGTGCCTGGTGAAGCAGGACCCGCAGAGATGGCATCACCACTCTCCTCAGCCCCCGTCTGTACTGGTGCACTGTCCTTTCTCTGTCCTCCCTCATGTTGCGCGTCTGGTAGATGTAGCTCCCTGGTTTGATCACCATTCCCACTACCGGCATTACTCCTCTCCTGCTGCTGTTCCTTCTGTTGCTGTTTCTCCCTCCGGATTTCTGCAAGTGTCTTGATTTTGATCTCTGGGACGGGGCTTGAGGAGGTCACCTGACCACCTTGACGTCTGGGGGTCGGCATGGATGCTGTGTCACCCGCGGGGGCAGTGTTCCACAGCCGCGCTCGTCTCTCTCGCCGAATCTCATCCATAGATTTCTGTTCTTCAGTTTCTGAAAGTCCACAACAAGAAATAAAATTTTAGATCAAATCTTATATACCTCATCTTAATAATTCTGTAAACCTGATTGGTTGACAGGTATGAACTCCATTTAACCATCCTAGCAAAAGTATCTCATTTACATAAATAGCGGTCAACAGCATTTTTATTTGCGTAAATTTGCATGGGTGACGGCTAGCTGGTATTCGAGTCTCTATGGGAGTTAGTGTTGTTTACTCATTTGTGTGACCAACGTTGATAAACTCATAAACCTTAGTGTACTAATGTGCTGATTGGCACAAAGTAGTTGCAATGTCTATGCTGTCTAACATGACATCACAAAATGCTTTTGGTTTGCGTGTTTTTTGCAACCCGCATACAATGACCAATGAACATGTACACAGTAGAAATACGCAATGAGTAATATGCAATACAAATACGGCAGTGTAATCTAACATCATCTTAGATTTCAATACTATCTAGTGAGAATATCATAATTTCCATCAATTACACATACATTTGGTTGCCAATATTCAATAGTTTCACTAAAATCTTCCATATATTCAGGTCAATCTTCAGTACAAAATACTGAGAATCGATACTATGAGAGACAGCTCAGAAGCAGGCTTTATTATCAAAGCTATTGTCAGTATTTATTCCTTCCAAACAAAATATTACAAAAGAATTAGAAACACACATCTACTGGGAACAAACCCGTTTATCAACTGAACAACATGTAAGTAGTTTAAATGTTCTTTGAATGATTCCATGGTGAGAGTGTATTAATAAATACTATTTATGTGAAAGAACACAACCACATGGTGTTAGGGTAAGTTTTACTTTTTTCTAAATAGTATTTATCAGTATGTAAGTAGTTGCTCTGGCTGTTACCTTGAGCTGGTTTGGTTGACTCCTTGCGTGCAGCCGAGCCCCACACATTGCTCCATCTCTCTCTTCGCTTCTCCTCATCCGTCTTCTTCCTCTCTCCCTCCTCCTCTCTCTCCTTCTCCTTCGTGCCTTCTTCCGTCTGCTGTCCATCGCTGCCGCTGTCTGCTTCCACCGGGACAGACGCTTGCCTCAAGCGCTGTTTCTCTGCCCGGATTTCCGCTAAAGTTTTCACCTGGAAGACACAAAGTTGTCGGATTGGTTTGTATCGTCACATCGGGGAAATAAGTGATAGAATTTGTAATGACTCTATCCATATTCTTGGATGAATTTTCGTTTTCAATCCACCTCCCAACTAAGCTTGAAGAAGACAGCCCTGTCTGCTGTCTAGTAGTCAATTCAGTGGATATTCTGACCATGGTATACGAAAGAAACTAGGGCCCGTATCACATAGAGGTACACCCGATCATATGCTTGATGTGACCAATAATATAACTGATCCATTAATCATAAATCCGTATCACAAAAGAATCTATGCTCATCGTGAATTGTAACTTGCAAATGATATCTATCATAGCTTGTGTGGATCTATAACTATCGGATTGATTGCAAATATATGTATATGCTTTTATTTGCAGGAGATACCAGTCATGATTATATGAAATGGTAAGCTGTAATAAATAGCAACCTGACGACTGATTGTGAAGCAGTTATCTATTGCAACTCACTCTTTGTGATGTAGGACCCTAGGCCCTGTCTTATAAAGAATTGTGTTCAATCGTAACTTGACTTGCAATTGATATCAATTGTAACTCTGGACATTAGACAGGGAATTGCACATACCAATAGCAACTCTTTATTACATGGGATCCAGGTCTATTGATTGGACAGTAGCCACAGTCTCTGTGATACAGAATCCAAGGGTGTGGTGATGACTCACCTTGATTGCCATTGAGGGCGCTGTTCTCGGTGCGTCGTCTTGTTTCTTCTGCTGCAGGGCTTCCAGCAGAGACTCGTTGCCCTTGTTGGCCGTCTCCACCGACCGAGACAGATTCAGCCTACGTAGCTTGGGGGCGGGCTTCATTCCGGGCTGGCAGGGTGATAATTCATTCATAATTCATTTATAATTCCTTCATCTATTTATTCTGTTTTCTTTACTTGAAACATATCTTTGGTTCCTGTATTCCACATACATGCATTCATAACTGTACATCAAATAAAATCATTTTATAAGTCTCCTTCTTGGCGAGTCATTACACCACACCTGCCCAGTGTTGAGCACAGGGTTAAACTCGCACAGTGTTGAGCTCCTCCAGGTCTTGATGGGTGCTTGGTCCTAGCAGGCGGTGGCAAGCCAGCAGGTGGCGTATAACACTTTAAAAGTATTCACATTAATAGTTTCATAACAATGTATAGCAGGGTGTCACAAAATTCATCAGATAGCTATACAGAAACAGTATAGCTGTACCATTTCAGTACAGCTTTACGACAAAATTCTGTATGTGAATGCCGATTCCTCCATGATTACAATCATGATCATTAATACCCCCGTCAGAATACGAGCCATGCTTTCCCTGTCACTGCAATAGCTTCTCACGCTTAATCTCCGCTAAGCTCTTAATCGTAATCCCACCATGGGGATTAAGATCATCCTTCTCTCCATTCCCCATCTCCTCTCTGACGACCTTCCCTAGTCTCCCCACTAGCCAGCTCTTCTGATTGGTCATTGAATCTCCGCGAGAAGAACGATCCCCTTTAAACGGTCCTTATACTTCAGAGTCAACTGTTCATCATTTCATATTTCTGAACTTACCTCATCCTGGTCCTCCTCTGCAGGTTTGCTTCTCCGCGTTCCAATCTGGGCTCCTTGATTTTCTTTTAGGCCTACAATATAGGAAATTTGAGGAATGCAATAGTGATGGTGCTTCAATAAATGCAAAAAAGATGAATCAGACGCTTGCATTCACTCCTATAATACAAGTGAAACTAAGAATTTTCACACCCCTTTTTCATGAACTTGTTTATCAAGAAAGTATATTTTAACATTCATTGAAACTGTACCTTCCTTTAAAGAACTTTTGTCTACATTCTTTTTCATACTTATCATTCAGTATGTAATCTCCCTTTCCTCTTGTCCCCTTTCTCCACATCAACGATCATCTTGTATGTTTGTACCATATTGGGTTATTTCTTTGAAATGTTTTGCTTAGTCTCAAGATTGTAAGTAAACTGTATCCCCTGTTTCTAAATGTGAAATGAGACGATTCCCATAAGCCTGCATGCTGTTCTATAGGTTCCAACAAAACTTGTTAATACTTATCATAATGCAGTTGTGTATATCTTGTGTCTTAAGTGGAGATAAATTGAATTCAAGTGAAATCTCTGAAATAATGAGTGAATACTCTAATGCTACTCACCACGCATGGCTGAAGGTGGCTTATACAGCGCAATCTCCCCTCTCCGTCGGTTCCTCCTCTCTGTGGCAGACAGCACTCCTTTCTTGGGTTGTGCCTTGCTGGCCTCAGTCTCGTCGCCTCGCTCAGATGGGGTAGAGACTGGTGCGACCAGTCTCCCTTGCTTCTCCTGACGTATCTCTGCTAGTGTCTTGATCCTAAACAAAGTAAACATTCCTCAAATACTAAGATGCCAAACATTGCACCCATATAAATGTGATCCAAACAGTAAAAAATTGTATTTTACAAGAAAAATTATATTTTTTAACCAAAACATTTACCAATATCACTTCCAAGTTCGGTGGATTTTGAGAAGACAATTTTTAATTTTTTAAAACCTTTTTTCGATTTCATTGAACAATACATCAATGCATCTGAAATTGTGAAAATTTAGAAATTAAGGAGCACAGCAGTGGCCAGTGGAACTCTTTCTCTGATAATTTTTTATACTCATGAATTAGTCATCTCATTAAAATGTGTATCATTTCCTCAAAGTGGCCTCTTACCGGATCTCTCCAGACTCCTTTCTCTGCTCCCTCTTCTCCTTGCCATTCTCCTCCTCTTCCTCCAAGTCAATGTCACTTTCTTCCTCCTCTTCCTCATCTCCTGTGGATTCTTCTTCCTCTCCATCATCTTCTACTCGAGATGAGCTAACTCTCTCGCTCCCTTCAGCTGCACCCTCCCCGTCGGAATACGAGCCATGCTTTCCCAGTCTCTGCAATAGCTTCTCTCGCTTAATCTCCGCTAAGCTCTTGATCATAATCCCACCACCAGGATTAAGATCATTCTCTCCATCGCCGTCTCCTCTGACGACCTTCCCTAGTCTCCCCGCTAGCCGGCTCTTCTGATTGGTCGTTGAATCTCCGCCAGAAGAACGATCACCTTTGAAACCGTCGCCGCCGGCGTCAGTGGCGCGCAAAACTCGCCCAAGCCTGGCCTCAATCCGTCCCCTTCTCTCAATGGATGAATCCTGAGTGGAGATGTCTTTCTTGCCACCTTCGCTGTCCTCGCTCTCCGTAACGATTCCCCCCAGCCTTGCTACAAGACGCTTCCTCTGCACAGCAGAAGAAGAATCGATCCTGCGAAGGGTGTCAGAATCCACAGCATTTTCCCCCAGTCTTTGCTTCAGCTTCTCTCTCCTGATTTCGGCGACGGTTTTGATTTTGATGGACTCGAGTCCTGAGGAATCTGCCTGAGCTTTCAGCCCATCCCTTCCATCTCCACCTCTTCCACCTACCATCACCCTTCTCACTATCGTCTTCTTTACTGCTCCTTCTTCTTGTTCTCCTTCTGTTGAATCTTCTGCCCTGGGCTCCCTCTTTTGGATCTGAAAAATTATAGTGCAAGTTTGTTTTTAGGCATTTTAGGATTTACCCACAACAGAGCAGTGGTTGGAAAGACTTGCCTTGTGAATACACATTACAGAAGCAGCACAAAATAGTAAGCAAGCCAATATCTTCGCATACACATATCTTGGTGGATGATGGCATCACAGACTTTTGCAATTGACACATTGCCAACTGTCATGTACATTGCCCACTTTAACAGCTCACATCCACTACTTAATGAACAAGTATACAGGTGTATGGTACATAACTGGGAGAAAACATACTTCCATTGCTGAGTGTTACTACACCAAATATTGTGCGGCAATGAAAAGCGCACATATTTTTGCACTGCAAATGCATCCCATATCATGCTGCAATATTTTGTGTTGTTCAATTCGTGACCTTACAGTGATTCCTGAAAATCACAAAAATATCAGCTCATAGAGTAGACAGTTGCTGTTGCATTGCGTTCATCAATTAAAATTACACACAGGGCTATTTAAGCTCTGAATCAAACAACAAACTGATGTCAGGATTTTAAACTTCAGCACTGTCTCATTGGAACCGCACTGACCTTCAACCTCTTTCGTATATTCCCTGTAGCTCCTTCCTCTAGGTCTAGACTTCCTGCCAGCCGTTTGAACCTTTCCTCCCGTAGCTGGGCTAGACTCTTCACCCCAGGCTTTTCTCCGCTGCCGGTGCGTGAGACTTGTCCACTTTCCTTCCCAAAGGTCTTTACTGCGGTTGTCCTTTTATCCAGATTGATTTTTCTGTTGTCTGTAAAGAAAAGCAAGAATATGTAACTTCCATAAACTTTACAATATTTCTCCTCTAAAAAAAGGTTGATATGAAAAATGATCAAGAGCATTTCAGTACAGACTCTAGGAGTTAACCTGTGTAGATCTTTTCCCAAGCTTGAAGACATTGCTATTATACTTACAATAAATTGTTTTATTTAACCAATGCTGTCCTTAACCATACAGCATAAACACTGTTTCTGGGTGCACTTTGCAGTATTCAAGAATCACTTACTTGAGTCGCTGACTGAAATAACTCTTCTTGAAAGCGACGAGAAAGAAGGGATGTCATCTCCCTCCTCCATTGCTTCGTTCTCTCTATCTCCGGTGCTCCCTCCTCCTTCTCTCTCCTCCTCCAGATGAAAATGGCCTCTTTCTGCTTCCTTCTCGCGCTGGATCTCAGCCAGAGTCTTAATGCCCAGAGAGAAAGGTTTCTCTGCAAGAGAAGTATATGAGGTGGTCAACTATTTGCAGGGGGCGGGTGGTATCATTCAAAGGGAAGGGAGAGATGTGTATCTCAGCCAGCATCTTTATATCTATAGAGAAAGGATTCTTTAAAAGGTGCATTCTGACATCAGTTGTGTTAAAATATTTGCAGGGGATTGGTAAGTATAATTGAAAGGCCAATGATGGATGAGAACCTCTGTGATCATCCTGTCATTGAATAATGTTTCTCTGCAATTTTCTCCACTCTTCACTCTTTCTTTTCACACTCACTATCTAAACAGTTCTTTTCAGAGCTATTCTGAAAGAATAACCCAACTCATCTTAAAGTTGATATTCATAGAAAATCCAAAAATATAGCGATCCATATATCAATGGAAAGCTAAAAGTGTGTAGAAGTCAAATGTATTCATTATTTCGCTTATAAAATAACACAAAAGAAATAAAAACAGTTTTTGTAACGCATCTCATAATGCTACGAACCCTGCCGTTTGCCGCCCGCGAAAAGAGCGATTTATTGTGACGTAAGGTGAATGGGCACGTAAGCCATCTCCAGCCGCCACATTACGTGTTTTATACGTATAGCTCTAGTATATCGTCCTGACTAAATATACCATTTAAGGCTATATTTCACTGTCTTTTAGATTTTTCTTGTTAGTAACATTTGAGTAAGTCTTGCACAAATCTAAAAAAAAAAATCTCAGCAATAATAAAGTAAGAAAAATTAAAATATTCTGACCTTTATCGGGAGGTTTTACAATGAAATACGAAGTCGAGTCTACTGAATTTCATACGAGCTGTCGTTCGGAAAAGTTAGTTTTCTTGCACTTGTACGTTTTGTAGTGGTTATGCCATCTAACGACCTTTCAATTAAGGCTTACAGATATCTCAAATAATGTTGATAGAAGACTTGAGATAATATAATCTAGATATCAAACACTCTATTGACCCATTTATATTTTTCTCGAAAGATTTGTTGACGTTCAACGTCATACGTACTGCAGTACGATTATGCACGCGCACGTACGTCATTATAGCCCATGCATATCGCGACTGCATATCGTACGGTATAGCCTTACTGGTGCATTCGCATTCCATGATTACAATGCATGCTCGTGATCGCGCACGTACACATGTATGGGTATTGCGCATTTTCCTTTCATCAACTCTCTGCTCGTCGTTCCATATTTCTGCTCGCAAGGGAAAGACAATCAACTGACAACTTTTGCATGTATGTACATTGTGTACTATGCTTGTGGTCTCATATTGCGCGAAATATAAACTGGTTTGTCAACATGAACGGTATCATAGTACATGTACATGTCTGCATCGTAGTTTTAATCTTATACAATTTCATCAGGATTGTTGACAGAGCAATCGAGTCCTGTTCTTTTTTCTGTTTCGTTCCGGCCGACCGGTAGCTAGCTCGACTTTAGCGCTACTGCTACGGCTACGCTGAGCTACCGCACGGATCGGGCCCACGGTTATTGCAAACTTGCGCACTAAGTTTTGGAAAAAAATAAATACCCTCTATAGTCTAAATCATTTCAACTACATACCAATTTTCGGTGCTGTTTGGATCAAGCCTGGCATGATCCTGGTTGCCCCTTGGCCTAGCATCCCCGTAGTTTTCCATTTGTAGATCGAGATCGACTTCTTGAAGTTCAGGTTCTGGTTCATGCCGGTAAGCAATCTCTTTAGCGTCCGTAACAACACCATTCGTACTCGCAGCTTGAGCCTGAGGAGCGTTTGATTCATCATCAAAATCTCCCACTTCACCTTCATCGATTTCACTATCTGGTCCACTACTAGAGCTAATACTCTCGTCTTCAAGTTCTTCTTCAAAATTGTCGATTTCAAAATCTAAATCGAGGTCCAACTCATCCATTGTTGAAGTCTAAAAAATAGTTCAGTTCGCGAAACGTAATTTGCTGTTCGGTACGTACACGAAAGCTGCACGTGACCGATTGTCAAATGAAATCATGGACATTCAGTTACGTCATGCACAGTGACCTATTTTACGGGACGTAAATTGGGCAGATTTCGAGAGCGAATTTGAGTAGTTTTTGTTTGGATATTTTTGGGCTCCTGGTTTGTTTTAAAGTTTGGGATTAGCGTTATAATGATCATGAAGTCATAAACTTTACAATGATATCAAATTCAACCGTATTTAAAATCAATGAATATCAACTTTAAAGGGTACATGTAATGCACTGTTATGGGAAATCCAAGTTAGGTAAATGTATCTGTCTTTAACTCTTTTGTGCCACTTATAATGTATTTTTGCACAAGAAATACTGGGACACACAAATCTCATCAACTTATCCAGCATTAGATTATTTGGCACACGAAAGATGGAGAGTGATACTAACTTCAATACAGGGGTGGTATTCTGAGAGAAACTGTAGTAAAGACTATCTGAACTTAGTCAATATATAAAAAAAAACTTGCTGCAGTAAAAAAGAAAATTGCTAATAGACCCAGAGCCAGTACTTGCCAGTACTGTACACAGCACTGTCCCTGCACGTGACCGATTGTCAAATGAAATCGTGGACATTCAGTTACGTCATGCATTGTGGCCTATTTTACGGGACGTAAATTGGGCAGATTTCGAGAGGGAATTTGAGTAGTTTTTGTTTGGATATTTCTGCGCTCCTGGTTTGTTTTAAAGTTTGGGATTAGCGTTATAATGATCATCAAGTTATGAACTTTACAATGATATCAAATTCAACCGTATTGAAAATCAATGAATATCAACTTTAAGGACTACTACATGGTATACCATGAAACTCATAGTATACTATCACCATGCAAGAGCATTCCATGCAAGGAACATTCCATGCAAGGAACATATAAATTGTTGGTATGAAAGGTAGGTAAGGGAAAGACATGGTAAGAATACAGGACATAAAAGAGTTGAATGTTGTGGTTGTTGCCTCACCATTGGTGGTGTCCGGTCTGATCTTGCTGGTGGGTCTAATGATTGGCTGCCTACGGGGGGAGAGTCTGTCCCCTAGGGTGGGGTTCACAGGGGGCTTGTTGGTGGGGCGGAGAGGTGAAATGCTGACCCTCTTCCCTGGGCTGCCATCCGTGCTCAGCGTCCCCAGGCTCTCATCGTCTGGATCCAATATCATAATCAAAACAAATGTTACTCATTGTCATCACTGACAGCAGCAGCATCCTCCTCCCCCTCTGCCTCCCTATTCCGCTCCTCTTCCAATTCCATCCCCTCTTTGTCATCACTAACAGCATCATCATCATTCTTCCCTTCCTTCCCACCTACTCCCCATCCCACACCCTTTCCAATTTCATCCCATATTTGTCATTACCAAGATCATCAACATAATCATTGTTTTCTTCCTCTCCCTCTTCCACCCTCCTCAGCCCTCCCCCATCCTCTTCCTCTCCACCCCCGATCCCCTCCTCTTCCTATCCCTTCCTCTTCCTATCCCTTCATTGTCATCACCAAAAGCAGCAGATATACCATGACCTTTATCCTCCTTCTCCCTCCTCCCCCCTCCCCATCCCTTACCCCTCCATGTCCCATACCCTAATTGTCATAAAAAACAGCAGCACAATTCCCCTGCTCCTCCCTCCCTTCCCGTTTCCCCACTCTTAATTAAGATAAACAAATTAACCGCCACAATCCCTTGCAGACACACAAGTTTGGCAGCTTTCTTTCCTACCTTCACTGTCACCTGGTTGTACTACTATGGGCCTGACCATTGGAGTGATCATGTGACCGCCATCATCCAATAGGGATTGGCTATCTGGTTGACCACTAGGCTGGAGGTTCACAGAGGTCATCTGGGTGGTAGGGCGGGGCTTGCTTGTGACAGGGGGTGGAGGCTTGGTCACTAAAGGAAACACACATTGCAATGATTGGTATGGGATTGGAAATTATCATTAACATCATCAACACTGTCACCACTACAACTTCTTCCATCATTATTACCCGTATTGTCAGCATCATACTGATTATGAAAGCACCCATCATCACCACTATCATTGCCACCATCAATGTTAACATCATCGTTACCATACCACCACCGCTTTCATCATCATCACCACCGCTATCATTATCATCATCACCACCACTGCCGTTATCGCTACCAACACCACTATCACCATCACCATCACCAATGTTATCACCAACCCTACCATCATTATCTTCACCACTATCACTATCATCATCTTCACTATCATTATCTTAACCATGACCATCTCCACCACTCCACCATCACCAACCCTACCATCACCATCATCATCGCCACCACTATCTTCACCACACCACCATCCCTATCATCATCTTGCCCACAGCACTACCACCAGAACCATTATCAATGTTGCTACCAAGACTACCATCATGAACAACATCACCACGATCACCAGCACTTACCTGGTCCGGTAATGGTGGGCAGTCTGTTGATCAGGGATGCTGTCGGTAGGGCAGGCAAGGCAGAGGTGCCATCAGCCGAGGGTCTCTTGGAGTGCTTAAAGGGGCAATGGGCCTTCTGACAGCCCACTGGCTGGCTCTCCCAGTAGCACGCTATCTCAGACCGGTTCTTCTGTAAACCCATCAAATTTAAGACTTGCCTTGTGAATGCACATTACAGCAGCAACTAAAAATACTCGGTAAGCCAATATCTTTGCCTCAATTAGATTAAATTCATAATCAATATATTTTGGTTCTGATGATGAATAGAAAATGCTACTATCTATAAATCTAAGTGCCATATCCAGTGACATAGGCGATCATCGAGTGTTACAACTTTTATAATAAGCTCTTTGTATCAGCTCCACGTCATAGTAAACAGCCCCTTGCTCAGCTAAATAATCAGGCTGCTTAATCAAGTAATTCTCCTTCTTCCTATCTATCTCTCCAGTAAAAGCCAACTTTACGAAGTACATGCCTCCCTCATCCCACCTGTCTTATTCAAAGCTCAGATAAAACTTTATTTTCCCTATGGCTCTCTGGGAAACTTCTTCCAATGGTTCTCAGTCCACAGAATCCTCATCATTTTTACCTAAATTAAGTAAAACTTATTGTGTACAATTAACATTTTGACAGGCTGTAAGACCAGCTTACCGTAATCTCCATGTGCCTGAAGGCACAGTTGGGCCTGTAGCAGAAGCCCTGCTTCCAGTTCACACATGTCACCTCGTTGCCCAGGGCAGCCTCAGAGTGTCGGTAGGGGCAGGTGGACCCCTGGAATGAGCGGGGATGGGAGAGAAGGAAAAGATTGATGAATAATATAGTCCAATGCTGTCAGCACCCGATGTGATGAAATGAAAACCAGAAACCACTATGTACACTTTACCACTTGAGAAAAAACTACAGAAACTTGACTGTTTGCAGTCGAGTGGTATGCCTCTGGCTCTGCCCCCCTGCTCACTCAAGTATTGCGAAAATCTCTAATATATTATCACTGTACCATGTTTGGTAGTATTTGGTCAATTATTTCACAATTTATCACATAAACAGCAACAGGGGTACATGAACCCCCCCAAAGCAGGTATTTGAAAATGTACAGTATGGATGTATTGAGTTTAGAAAAACGATATTGGATATATGCAAGCATCATTTGTTTCACTGTTATGTACACAGGACTTCCCTTGTTCACATTCACAACGATTGCAGAATAATGATGGATGCTTGCTGTGCCTTATTCATTAAAAAAATAAAAATAAAACATGCTTTCAGGGTTGAAAAATATTTTTTTTGGCATTAAATATACAACATTCTCACCTTTGAGCAGCTCGAGTAGTAGAAGAAATAGCAGTCATCTCCTGTGGTTGCCATGGTGATTACTAACTTGAAGAAACAATAACTAGATGGGCTGGTCACTCGTCAATCATCTGCATGCTGAGCTGTCCAAGGTTCTCTGTCTGGTCTAGTCGTTGTCCACGCATAAGATTGTTGGTTTCCAGACTACAGATGGCGCTGTTCAGAGGCGGGTGTTGCTGTATTCTTTGGTTGCTTAAGGATTATTGAAGCAAAGTACATAATAAAGATGATTTGTCATACATGCAGTCAGGGTGGTCACCAGAAAATCTTTTACGCATGGCTCAAAAAAGCAGAATATCACTTTTTGTCAGACATCTGTGCTGGACGCGTGGTACACAACTACGGAACGCGTGGCTCAAAGAAAACAAAAACAATAAGAATAATAAGACTGATACTGATTTTACGCATGGTGCAGTGAATCACTTTCTGGACCTGACGCGTGGTGTTTGCACCGCATGTTTTCTACACTGGGGACCACCCTGCATGCAGTTGCTCCAAGCTTTATCGGCATCCATATATTTCTTTCCATATGAGAGGCTTAATCGTATAGTATACATGTACATCCACACAATTCTGTGTGTAGCAAAGGTGAAAAAATCCAAACATGCTTTAAATTCACAAAAACACCAAAGATCATTTCTCCCATATCACATATTGCTGAAAGTGATTTGATGAACTCTAGGAGTTTAAATTCAAAAGTACAGAATTCAAAACATTGACACTGCCGTGCAGATTAAGATAAATCACACCAATACTAGGTGTATTACAGCATTATTTGGAAGTCACTTTTTTGTGAATAATGAAAAGAGAGTTTATTTGTGTTCTTGAAAATTTACAAATAGTGTGTTTGTCTTTATAAAAGTGCAATTGAAATGCAAAATACAGGGGTAGCATTTTGGTCAAATTTGTACTTGTTTTTGTGTAAAAAAAGATGAGAAAATTGTGGAAAATGTTCTTGAAACAGCACCAATAGGGTGTGTTTTTTTACTTAGAGAATAAGCATAAACATCACTGGGAAGTTAAGTCACATACTGTTCACTCATTCTTGTACATACCTTGTCTATCTGCAAGGAGGTTTTGGTTCTCTTTCTGTTGAAAAGAATGGATCCGTCAATGGAACAGATGTTGAACTAGTGGTACACTCTCAGCAAAATGGCAAACAGGCTTGATCCAAGACTACCGTACAAAAGTTATCAGGAAAGGAGTCCAAGTGATGGTGATGAAACAAATGTTGAGCGTCGCTATTTCAATCTCCTTCCAGATATAGCACACTTATAGCAAGCAAATCAATCTCTTTGAGTTACAGTCAAGGAGGATTTTTGCACAAAGAATTGTTCCAGGGTAATTTGAGTCACAAAAGGTGGAAAATTGGGCATGTCACTTGCAAATTAAGCCAAGTCAAAATCCTCAGGTCATATCGCTATAAAATTTGAAGGTCTTGATCCAGGGGAGATCCTCTAGTTGGTGGAGTGATGAAAACAAACATAAATTGATGCGTCCTACAGATACACTTTTCCCGTGAAGTGGTGATACGCAAGAATAGAGGAAATCGCAAATCTATGCTCAAGTTGTCTGAGGAGTCAGTTCATCACAACGCTTTGATCTATCAGGAAATATGCTCGTCGTCTTATCTGTTGTATACAAGCACGTTAAGGCTTCCTGATTGCGCTCATCTTACTTTCTTCCCGCGTTACAAATCTTTTCACTATCATGCATAACGCTCCGGTTAACTAGTCTATGATGAAGGAAGATTTATCATTGTTGATAACACTATCAAAGGTTTGACACTTCTCTAAAAAAACTAAGACAATATACATGTAAAGGGGAGAAAAAATATTTTTGGGAGAGAGGCAGTTGTGAGAAGTTATAATATAATTATTCTTCCATTGCACCATGGGAAATTAAAGCCATCTTTGTTTATGATAGTTTCCCTAAATTATACCTACATGTTAATCCTACTCCCTACCCTAACAATTACGCTTTACAGGTGTACATACAAAGCTGTCCCGTCAAATCAGTTTGATCATAATTCTACACGTAACAGACGTGGAATACTCGCGGCAGATATCATCACGCGTAACGGACGTGGAATACTCGCGGCATATGTCATGATCACGCATAACGGACATGGAATACTCGCAGCAGATATCATCACATGTAACGGACATGGAATACTTGCGGCATATATCATGATCACGCATAACGGACATGGAATACTCGCAGCAGATATCATCACTCCTGATGCATTTGGTGGTCACATGATGAGAATGAAAGTCAAGCATTGATAAGGTGTACAGCAGGATATCTTATCACTGTTGATTAACTTGTCTTCCAACACACACTACGCGGGTTTGAGTCTACGGTTCTCGCGGGATGGGATGAAAGCAGAAACATGACACATTTGTCTTCTCAGTTTGTGCTAACTATGAGGTAAATGGATAGTGATCAGCAGGAATGTCCCCAGAATGTCACACCAATCATTGAGATTGTTTCGGTACATAATGTCACAGTCTTTCAATAATCTCATGCTATCTAGAATGGATGAACAGGATATCAGTAACAGCGAAAAGTTTTGAAGGCGAGTGTTGCTTGAAGTTCATAAAATGTCCACACAGAATAATATGCTGGGTACAGTTTCCATTCCTTGCTTAATAACAAATACCGGAAGCTTTAAAATCGGACAGTGCATGAAACGTTCCAAGATACATGTAGGCTGTTGCGTTGATCAGATTTACATGTATTAAAGTGTCGAACATGACTGTATGTCTCCCTGAATTCTTTAGTCTCTGGATTCAGAGGTAATGAAACAGGACTTTGCACGCCAAGCAGTTGGGATTACGTTGAGATTTCCACATGTGGTCAGCAATTACATCATGTTCATACCTCCTTCTGAAGCAATAAAACATATGCTGGGTGCATACATGTATCCAAAAGTGAAAGTCCTTCAATTCACCATCACGTTCATGGGCAATATCTTCCTTGAGTATCATCAACTCACATTGGCATGTGTGCAGCATCTAAATGTACCTGTCCAGCATCCAGTATTACTTTGTGTGTTTGCGTTCATGTAGAACAACAATTTCCACCACATAAAATTTGTGAAGGCTGCATCGGAGGAAAAACTTGTCTTGGATCCTGCTTCTGCATCAGCTATCCCCGACCTAGCACTCTCCACATCCTACTTATGGTTTGCTCTCGCTCGGTATCCACAGCACAGACGGAAGCGACTTGTACATTATTGTCATTGTCCGATTATAACAAGGATTCGCGCGGAAATCCAAGAATCTTCCTTCACATTCCGCCCTATCAAATACTTTCAATATGTTTTCTGTGATAAAGCGGTACTTCGCGGTAATAACGGTATGTACAGAATTACAGATACATGTAGGTTAAGGAAGCTATGGATATACAGGCTTTTAAAACTCTGGACTCCCATTTCTGTGACTTGCAATTCAAAAGAAGTGTTAAGAAATATTTACCAAATTTAAACCTTACCCTCTTTAATTACCTTGACAACAGGTGATATCAAATTTCCCAACCCAGACTGCAAATGAAACAGATTCCAGCAGGACCGCAACTCACACCTACCATGAACTCTGGCAAGGGGTACAAAAATACCCCCTGATCCTATCAAGGTTTGCTCACCGAATAGATCTACATGTACATGTAGGTACCCTGAACAAGGTACAAAAATACCCCCCTCCTACTATCAAGGTTACCTTGCCGAATACACCTACATGTAGGTACCATGAACTCCAGTAAACGGTACAAAAATACCCCCCCCCCCCCCCCCCCCAGCTTTTTCAAGGTTGCCTTACCGAGTACACCTACTGTAGGTACCATGAAATCCAGTAAAAGGTACAAAAATACCCCCCTGCTACTATCAAGGTTACCTTACCGAATACACCTAGGTACCATGAACTCCAGTAAAAGGTATAAAAATACCCCCCTGCTACTATCAAGGTTACCTTACCGAATACACCTAGGTACCATGAACTCCAGTAAAAGGTATAAAAATACCCCCCTGCTACTATCAAGGTTACCTTACCGAATACACCGAGGTACCATGAACTCCAGTTAAAGGTACAAAAGTACACTCCCTTCCCCCCACCACCCCACCCCTGCTCATTTTAATGTCTCCTTACCTAACTGTTACCCCCAACTCACCTACATGTGTCTGGATGATAACCAGATCATGCTTTTACCTCCTGTTATGCATGAAGTGCAGTGTGGGATTTGTGTTTACAACATAAACATAAACATGACATTAAAAGAAATAAAAGGTGGGCTTTTGATGCCTGAAATCTACATGTCACATTTTGTCTTCAGTGCTCAAATGTGCATGTGTGCTGGAATTGAAATATGTATGTTCAATATATTGAATTAGATGTATTTTGTAGGTTTCCATGGTGAAAAGGTATTAACAAATTCTTAAACTATGGCATTAAGTGGTCATATATTATTGTGATAATTGGTAAAGTGACAAAGAAAGAGAAAATGAGAAGAAAGGAATGAAGAGATGAAGCTACATGTATGTTTTTATTTCTTATGACATTAGCTGTTGTTAACTTGGGGAGAGAGAAGGAGAAAAAAAAAATAAGAGATAATAAGAGATAATGAGAGATAATCAGAGAGAGAGAGAGAGAGAGAGGGAGAGAGAGAGAGAGAGAGAGAGAGAGAGAGAGGAGGGAGAGAGAAGGAGAATGGGGGGGGGGGGGGTGTGAGGGAAGACAACATAAAAAGAGAATACAGAGAAAAGGAATTAGGATAAAGATCTCAAGATAAATTCTTATTTAGAGGAAGAGAGATAGTCAAAGGAAAGTAGATTGAGAGAAAATGTAAAAATAAGAAGGAGCTAGAGCTGTATCACTCAGAGAGAGCAGGAATGGTTAATACCTATTCAAGCCCTACATTCTCCAGATTATTAAAAAGTCAGTGCTAGCATCACTCCAGACGATGTGTGGGAAAAATTTACTTGCCACACCCCTTTCTTACATGAGCTTCCATAAATCAGCCACGACCAGTCTAAAAAATGATCACAATATTATTTCCCTTTCCAAAGTTCACACCAATCTTCATTTGAATAATTTGTGTTTCTTGGCTGAACCCCCCAAAAATGCAGTTGTTGGTGTAAAATTGAAAAACTGGTCCTCCTCTTGCAATTTTCCTTCAAAAACATTATTTTTTGTGAACCTCCTCCTATTTTGTGGGACTTTGGAGCGGAGCTCCTTCTTCCTTCCTACCCACCCCTGTCCCCCTTCCCCACACTTTTTTCCCCCTTGTGTATAATTTTGGCAAAAGGAAGGACTTTGAAATGGAGGTTGCATGAGAAAAATACTTTTCCTCTTTCCCCTTTTCCCATCTTGTATATTTTGGGTGCATGTGCGACTTTAGAGGTCTTACAAGCCCATTCACCTTTACCCAACAATAATTTCAAGAAATGTTTTCCGAGGGAGGGACATTAGAGAGGAGGTAAAACTTAATTTCCCCGCTTTTCCCATCTTCATATTTGTGGTACAGGAGCAACTCTAGAGATCTTCAGAGATCATCTCCTTTTGCCCCACATAACCGCAACAGGTGTTTTCATCTATTCCTGAGGCTGTCATCCCAACCCTCCAAGGAAGAGTTGCTCGAGGCTGGTCCTCTGCAATCCATCTCTCATCTACTCACAGTGCTCTGCTCTGCTGCTCGGCGCTGTAGCTGTACATATGTATGATGTAGCCACCAAAGGCTGGACGATCACAGGATCGACATTAGTTGATATCAATCAGTGAAGATCCTGTTCCTGTAAGTTTATACAAAAAAGGTGAAATAAATGAGGAAATGGCGAAAATGTAGTTAAAGTCTTCTCTAAAGTCACTTGTTTTTCTGCTCAATGCATGTTATCAAAGGTGGACATTGTATGCACAAATTATTATGTATGAACACATTAGAAAACAAAATGCAAGATTGGGAAAATTATACTTTTGTCGTACATTTTCAATCTATGTTTCAACTTGTTTTCGTACTTCCATGACCATAAAACCTGAAATCGGTGATGGTGGTGGTAGACATAGGCCTAACTGGTAGAAATTTTCCCTGTCAACCATCATAACACTCACAAAAACATGCTTCAAAACGTATACTGGAGAAATGTCAGCACACTTGATGGATTGACGGGATACCACATGCCGCACATTATTTAAGATCATGATGATGATGATTAGCAACACTGACCGGTTTCAAAATTCAATTTCATCTGATCTGAATCAGTGAATGTGCCATGTTGTTCAAAGATTAGATTTTACCCAGTGCTGTGACAGAGGGGCATTCAAAACACAATTTCTTGATCTGTATATCACTGATCTTTTTACCAAAACAGTTCTTTAAAAAGAACTACTGTATTGATATACAAACAAGAAAACAAAAGGGACCGGTTTGAACCACCCGAAAATACATCATGTATAACTAGTAATGAACTACAACATGATCAACATGCAGCATCACCACGCTACGCGTGGGTACGTTGAAGCGACGTATCACGTAGTCTTCACTACAGTGTACCGGTAATATACCGACAATCACCTGCAGGCTGCACAATAGTTACGCCTACGCTATTTGGCTTGCTAGTGCAATATCATAAATTACTTAAATTTTTGACACTTAATTGTATTCCAAATCTGTAATGATTTAGATATACATGAAGAGTGCATATTTATTAAACAATCAATCTTTGGGGAAATACTATTTGAAGACTCATTGAAAGAAGAAATGAAAACTTACAAGAACCAAAATCACAACGACGCTGGACCAGCTAGCTACGCTCTGAGGTCATCTCTGTTAGTGTTGCGCGTTATTGTTCCAGATAATCCACGGTATACGTAACGAATATAGCCACATTCAAAGAGGTTGGGGAAAACAACAGATTTATTCTCCGGATGACGGACAGAGCACACTGCCCGAAACGTCGAGACTGATACTCCCTCTTTCAGATTTTGAAAGAAATCTATAGTTAGTTGCAGAACTGACTATAACTTTTCTACACTTTTCTCATTTTCTTTTCTTTTCTTTTCTCTTTATCACTACTTTGTGACTAGTTCACAACTTTCATCAACCCCCACCCTCTTCTTCTACCTCCATTCCATCCCATTTATTTTCGGTTTAAAACACCGAAAAATAAAGCTAAAAATAGTCTTGTGTAAGTGTTATAAAATATAAAAATTCACCTCTCCTTTTCACTTTTCACTTTCCTTTCCTTTCTTCACCCCATAAGTGGGCCAATTATCCGAAAAAATACAACCACATGGTGTTACCGAAAGTTTTGCTATTTTCTAAATACATGTAGTAATTTTATTAGTAGATTTCTTTGTGTTGAAATAGCACCATTGCCCCAACCTCCTTCGCCCGAATTTTTTTTTTCTTTTTTAAAACGAAGAATAAACTCCCTTGTTTTTAAGTATGTAGAGAGAGATTAAAGTTATAAATGAAGTAAGGCTATCAACATTCAAGAAAGACATTGAATAGCTTACTTTCAATTTCAAGAAAGAACACATCAATATCTTTCTCATTTAAGTGTTGATTGATGTGCTCATCTTGTGTTATATATATAGATACAAACGCTCTGCCATTTACCCTAAAATAAATTTCCTTATGTCAGAAAATGATAACCTATGCGCCGCTTGATATAGGCCTATATACTGGCGAGGAGAGGGGGTGGCCTTTGTTCCTTTCCTCCTTTTCCTTCGATACCAATTCATGTTTCTATCTTTCTTACTGTCCATTTTCTCTCTTATAATTGTGTTTCCTCCCTTCGTAACTTTTTATACTTTTTTAACCTTTAATTTTTTTTATCGTTTTTCTTTAATCATATTTCTTAAGGTTCAGCTCAATTTGCCCAGGTATCTCCTTCTTATCGTGTTCATCATATTTCCTATATTTCCATAGTTTCTTACCATTCACCTCTTCTCTCGTTTAACTTTTTCTCACAATTATTATCCTTATTCTTATACGTAGTCCTTCTCCATTATGTTTTTCTCGAATTGTCCCAATTGTTCCACATCTGTCGTTCTTTTCTCTTTTTTTTTTCTCTCACCATTCATATCAACCCAATGTTTCTGTCCTTCCTCTGTAACGTGTTTTCATTTATTTTGTTTTACTTAAAGCCTCGGCTTTCATCTCACCTCTTTGTCGTATTCCTCTCGTTTTATTTATCTCATTCCAGTTTTCCCCTTCTCCTCCAGTTTCATCACAATTCACGTTTTCCATCCATGATCCATATCTCACCATGCATTCAACTTATTTCCTATGAATCATTTTTGTCCCGATGTAATCTTTTCTCTCTTTTCCTTATCTTTCTTCTACTTTGTGTTCCTCTACTTTGATCTCATTTATTCCAATTCGCTCCTTCTCCTATGAATTCGTTCCACTTCCCGTTTTCCAACATATTTGTTTTATTCATGCACAATACACTTTCCTTCTTCGTGTTCCTCTCGTTTTTATTTTCTCATAACTTTTCTTTTCCCCCCTCTTATCAACACTTCTCGTTTTCCATCGTCCTCACCATCCATCTCCCCTCCTTTATTTTTCCATTCTCTCCTTCCCTTTCGTATACTTGTCTTATTCATTAATTTCCTCTCCTTTTTGTGACCTTATTCCTGTTACATTACATTCTTTCTTTCCTTATCCTCTTCCCAGCCCAGAAAACCAGCGTTTCATGAGTCTGTATTGCTACTGCCCCATACTTATACAGAATTATCCCTGGCATCTCGAATGCATCTATAATAACAATACTTACAAGACCTGCCTCATGATTTATACTTGTATAAATAATATACATGTACATATAATAGAGTCTCAAACGCAATTAGTCTTTTTAGTTTTTGTGTGATTTATTTCACAATGAACATATCACGTATATCATATCATATCATATCAACATGATGTTGATACATGTACAAAAACATTAACAATAATAAACACCAACCAAAATCATAACTTAATTCCATCAAAATCAAATTTGTAACATGAGATAATGTATTGCAGACATAAAGATAAAAATCTACCGACACTGGCAACAACATTACTAAAGAACAATGTAACACTGATAATAAGTTAAATCGAACTGAAGTAGATAAATCAGAGAAACAGATTTGAAAAAAAAAAATGGTGCAAAGTCAGACATATAAGACAGATGTTATGCAGTTTTTTTTTTTAATTTATTCTTCAACTCTCTTAGTCCCAAAGGCAATAAACTGTGTTACCATTCACATGGGAATACCAATGATCGGTAGTGAGAGGGTTAGTCAGTAGCTCAGTATGATTGCCTTGTAAATGAAAAGAAGATAAATGATGCTGTGGGTGTCTTAGTGTTAATTAATGCATAGTACACAATAACAATGACCATGTAGGGTCCATGCAATGACAAATGTATGCAGTAAATCATGACAGACCATTACAGTTCTGCCCTACTGTGACATATGGAAGCAACTAACAAAAAGGAATTTTCTTGTAAATGAGCAAAATGTGCCTGTCACTTGCATTGGCATCAGGGCAACACCACATCATGTTAGATTGAATATCTCGCAGCAAGATGAATACTTCTTGTCCAGATTTTGTCTCTTTGTAGGGAATGCTGGGTACCATCTAGGAATAACAATAACCCAGATTTGAATGATTTGCCACTTGCTTTCTTTTGTCAGACTAGGGCAAAGTTGTTCATGAAGGTGAATGATCAGTAGACCTAACAGACCGTTTTTTAATGTATATGCAAATAGTATGCACATCTTTCCATCAATACTTTACTATGAGTAATCCTTAAGCTTGTCCAATGGTCATCCAACTAGCAACAACTTATAGATTCAGAGTACGTTCTACCCATTGAAACTGAATCACTACATAAATGTGAATATAATAAAATGTTACTACAACAGTAGTGGGAAAGTTGTGAATACATTACTACAAAGTACAAATATGCCCTGTTATGATTTTAAATCACAGATAACTTCTTTGAGATAATGTCCGACTCTCCTCCAATATTTGTATACAATCTACGTCTTTCATTTGTGATGGCTTTGATTTTGACATCCAACCACAAACTTAGCCATTTCTTCTCGCTTACACTTGATTTCAAACCTTTCACACCTTTGTGTGTAAGAAATAACAATACATATCTCATTCATAGCCCATTCATGATTCATATTCTACAACAGATCTTTCCATATGTGACTCTGCAGCCTTGCTTTCAGGCTGTTGTACATATCTAACTATTCTCTACAATCATGGATTGTAATGAGTCTGACTGAAGAAGACTAGCTACTGCCTAATCATTTATAGCTAATCACCATTGATGTCATGTTAATTAATACACTACATGAAGGCCTACTAATGTTTGCTTTCTTTTCATGATATACCATCAGTAATTTTCAAAGGCATTACAAATGCTCCAGAAAATTCAAGACACTTTCTCAGTTGTCTTTTTGTAAATTTCTCAAAATCCCTGAGTATCTAGCCTGGGTATCAGATAAGCTCTCCAACAAAAGTACGCCATGTAGATACTTAATTTGCTGCCCACCACCCATGCTTTGTGCAATATATCTGTACATAAAATGTACATTGGTAATTAAGTTTGCACATGGTTTACTGTATACGTCATATAATTTCGTGAGTCTAATTTTTCGCGAATCAGGACTTCACAACAATTTCGTGAGTGGTTGAATTCGCGATCATGTAGTACTACAGTGTAGTACTAGTAGTACATGTGCTTGAGTACGTCGTATTCATAATTTCGCGTGTTGCTAAATTCGTGAATAGTTCAGATTCGCAAAATTCGTGAAAATTAAAACCCCTTGAAATATATGGTATATAGAGTATTTACAGGGCTAAGTCTGATGTTATGACAATCACACTTTGAACCTTGTTGAGCATGATTAAAACAGGCACCGTCAAAGGATAAGAAAGTTATGATCTGATAAAATTGTAATATTGTGACGTCAGGTACGAGGTGCTCCCCAAATGTTGTGTGCTGTATGCAATAAATTGCTCTTTTTCCATTTTCATAGAGGTATGTGTGTAAAAACGTGTTTCTAATGATGTATCAGTACACAGATAAAATGATGATTATCATTTTGAGAAAGCAGACATTTTCACAAAAATTTGTACACAACACAATGGGGAGCATCTCGCACATGATGTCACAAAATCAAAACTTTAAACAATCATAACTTTCTTATCCTTTGACAGATATTCATTAAACCTTCATTTATGTGTTTCATTTATGTGTCTCCTTTTATTGAAACCAAAATAATTTCAGGGTGAACTATCCCTTTAATATCAGGGTGGACTGTCCCTTTAAGTTGGTGAATCCCACTGCTTCAGCTTCTCTGCTGATCACCTCCTCCTGACAGTAGGACAAAGAGCACCACAGGAACGATGTACATCCACTGCAGACAGACACAGACAGGGAAGCAAGAAGGCATGGGAGACGGAGAGGTCATTCCATGGGTTGGCTCAACAAAACATATGCCAACAATAGTGAAAACAACAAAAAATGATGTTCACGAAACACTGGTATAAAATTCCCAACCTTATTAACTTCACCTTTACATTCTCAATTATACAATGGGGAAAATCGTCCCACAATGCACATTGCAGTAGCATCCATTTTTTCTTGGGCAGTCATGTCCGCTTCCAGTCTCATACACTAGTACACAATGCCATTAAGCCGAGAAGACCAAAAACAAATCCGAATGTGGCTGCGCAGTGCATCCTGGTATGACATTTCCTATAGAGTACCGAAGTGTGACTGATGTTATTTGAGCATTATTGTCAAGACAACTGGTTGTAAACAATACGGGTAGAGCAAGCAGCGGTGATAACAACGGGGACTGTAATTGGGAATGCCGGACACTAGCCCAATAGACAATATTGGACCGATAAACCCCTCACTGGAGTGAGTTTGTTTAGAGCCAATTGTCTTGACAACATGCTCATATGACGACACCACTTTGGTATTCTATATGCAGTATGGACAATTGAAAGAGTGTCAAACATATTTTTGGTGAATTTTCTCTTCCAGATTGTTGGTAATTTTCAATTTACCAACATTACACAGATGTAATGTATAACATAAGCATTTCAGGTTTATCATCCCAATCACTATGGAGTAAAAAGATCTCAAACTAAATCTGGCTATTAGTTTTTAGTTTTCCTTTTCTATTGTTTTTATTGCAATTGATAGGGTGAATGGTCTATAACAATCACACATTTTTGGTGGGATTTCTATTGCAGATTTACTATGAAAGGAATGTTAAATTTACCAACATTACACAGACATAACGGATATGAAACATAACCCTAGACTTTCAGGTCAATTATCCTTATCACCATGTAGGGAAGGAACTTGAAATAAATCTGACCAGAAGTTTTCTTGTACCTTACAAATTGTTCTACTAAATAGCTTAAATGCGCCAAAAAATTGTATTAAGTGTTCATTACAAATGCGCTCTCATATACCTCATAGCAATCCTCTGGCCAAAGTCTAGCAATATTTTGGACAGGCAAACTCTCTACCACTAGAGCCAGGCTGCTCTCCTGAGCTGTAATGTACTAACATATTTTGCGAGGGAGGATCTATTATCTGGCCCCTACTACTAGAGCTAGGCTGTTTTCCTGAGCTGTAATGTACTTACATATTTTGCGAGGAAGGATCTGTTATCTGGCCCCGCCCCAGTCTCCTTCTGCAGCCGTTCCTCCTCAAGCTTCTTCAAGAAAACCTGTGTATCAGGACTGCGGGGAGATCAGAATGGAAAAAGGAGGGGAGAAAAGGTTCATCATTTGCGAGGACGACTTATTGAAGACAGAGTGTCCATGTAGCAGGTCAAAAAAATAAAATTTGGTACAAACCACCAAAATCAGCACTTCCCTCCAATTAATAGAGCTGGAAATGCATAACTAAATGGGTCCTTTTGGTGTAAAAGGATAAGACATGGCAACTTAAGACAGTTAAAAGTGTTTAATTGGCCATTAAAGACAGGGTGCCCGTTTTACAAGCCAAAAATACAAAACATGATAAAAACCACTGAAAATGGGAGATGTACTTCATTAGAACTTCCCTCTTAATAATAGAACTGGAAACTGACTATAAGCAAAATTATAGTGATCAGTAGATTTTGAGGGTTAGGGCAGGTCGTCCGAAACCTATAACCCAGACCCCAAAGATTGCTGTGCGCTATGGTCTGTATCTGTGTGCTCCACAGTGCATACGCTCAATGAGAGTAATTCCCGCATTGTATGCCGAGAGGGACAATATGATTGTGTATGTAGCCCATACTCGCTTCAAACGTAAACAAAGATAGTTTTCCACTTTTCCTGAGAATGTTTGTGAAGCAATGATTGTGAGATTTCATGCACAATATTGTTAGGATATACTCAGATTCCTGCCGAGTTTCATGACTTTTGCAAGGGCTATTTCTCAAGCCTGATGAAATGAGCACCTAATGGAATATACCCAATGAAGAAAACACTGAAAATTGCTGTTAGCTGGGCTCTTGTTTTCATTGCAGGGTTAGCTTTGTGTGTATGTTTTCACCATTACTTCCCATAAACACCACAGAGCCTTAGTACATGCACGTATTGCACACAAAGGGTTATATGTCCTTTGACATCAAAATGCATGTGTTTATTTCTCTTAATGCCGATAAGTATGAACATGACAACATCATTAATGATTCAATGTAAAATTGTTTCATGTATTTCAAAATACTCTCTCTCTATTTTGCTGAGCCAAATATCCTGCCTATCAAGATTCCTCTGATACAAACCTTGGGCCTGGCACAGTGGCAGACAAGTACACAGAGGTGTTGAAGTAATCCAGCAATGCAGACGACTCCAGCTGCAGTTGCCCATCACAAGAAGCATCTAGTGGGACTAAGGCCACACCCAACACGTTACCTGATTGGTCAATGTGCAACGTGATGCTGTCTGACATCCGGGAATGTAACAGTGCACACTGTATTGAAGCAGATGGAAATAGACCAATTTCATTATGAATGCAAATTTTATGCATGCATTTTAAACAATTTGTTACTATTGGTAACGGCAAAACTTGTCCAAGGTTGGTCCGACTACAGGATTCAGAGTGCATTCCATCCATTGAAATTGGATGACTAGATACAGGTGAGAGTTGAGAATACATTAAGAAAATGGTGTATTCGAGTAAAGTGCTAGATAAAGTAACAAAACAAAAACACTTATCATAACATGCCATGCGTTTAATTGACTCACAATCTTAAAGTCACAAGGTTTGATGAACATTTCATTACAAAGAATATAATTATCAATGTCATCCTTCTGATTGATTTAATGAAAATAAATAGGGGTATTATATTAAATGCTAGTATGATAATGACAAGGATTATCATTGCATAAAATCTTGCACTTACTGCTTTTGTGAAGGTTGACACGTATTCCAGCGAGGTGTCGGCAGGGTTGGCCTCGAGGTTGGTAGGGACTCTTATCCTGTAAATGCCATCATGTCGAGCTAAATCCTGCCAAAGTGAAGATGAGATTAACACATGCTTACATGTGAAGGAATAATTCATCAAAGTGTATGCTATCAATACAACTCAAAGGTACAATAAAGCTGATCATGAAAGTTCATCTGTGTTGGTATGCAGTTAACATGAAGTTAAAAACTTTTGATCTCAACACAAGAAAAAAATTGAAGACTTACTTCGAAATTTTCGGCTGCTAACTGCAGCCTTCCTCAGCGATGACCGAAGTGATCCGATTACAATAAAGCTCCTTTTTCAAGTTAACTGTGTTGTCCTTTTCCTGATATCTTCTGAATGTCCCCGCCTCAATACATGCTCAGTAGCTCATCTTCTCTCTGTTTTAACTTTATTTCTCTTTGCTTGTATCATCTCCCCTTCTACCTTTCTTTCTCCCTCTTTCCACTTTTTAGCTCTCTACATTCCTCTATCGTATTATATCTCTCTCTTCCCTTTGTTATCTCTTTTCTTATTCCCTCTGTCCATCTTATTATCTATCTTTTCTCTCCTCTTCTCTCCCTCTCCCAGCAGAGGAAAAAGAAAAGGACAGATAAAATTCAGGAAACAGGGAATTCAGGGATTGATGAGACAGAAAAAGTAGAAGAAAAAGTTAAACAAAAGAAGGAGAGGGAGAAGTGAGGGATAACAAAATACAGGATGAGAAATTAGTTAACCCTATATAGCCCCCCCCCCCCCCCCCCCCTGGGCTAGATAGGGTTAAGAATGAAGAGAGAAATGGCAGAAAAAAAACAACAGAAGTAAAGAAGATGAAGCTTTGGTGACATACTTTTAATTTCCTCTTCTCTCCAGCAGTCAATGCAGCAGTCTGCACAAAGATGCCAGCACCTGGTTTGTTTGATCTGAAGCTCAGCGTCCCTCTACTGGTGAACTTGGGTGATGCACCTAATGTTCACACAAAAAGAACAAATTTGAATAGCAATTGTATGTGTAATTCATTAATTCACAACCACAGCCCTCCCTAATTTTGGCTTTGAATTTGTTGCGTTTTTTGAAAATTTAAATTTAAATTCAAAACAATTACTTGTACTTTTTCCTCCCCCCCTTTTTTTAGGGGAGTCTCAAAATCTAACTCGAGAGCTTTCCATTTAATTCTACTTCCATTCTTATACCTCTCCATCCATTTGTCATGTGCATTAATGATCTCAACTTCTTCAAAATGATCATGTAATTACAGTCTAAATAGTACAGGCATGATCAATACCCACCTTGGTCAAACGAATGCTCTATAACCACAACATATGTAGACAAGGCATCTTGGTCCTGTTGCTGTTGGAGCGTTGGGAGTTTGGTTTCAGGGACCTTCACATGGATTGGGCAATGAAAGACAAAGAAAACAATACAAATGAAAACCACTACAAGTTCAACATCCACCTAAGCAAACCCCTGACCTCCATTCATCTTCGCCATACCTCTTTTTAAAGTTGCCCATTTTCCGTGACATCCATATCGCAGTAATTCAAGGTGGAAGAAAAGGGCCAAATACGAATAAGGTCTACATGTACATGTACACTCCAGCTCAAAGGATTTGGCATAGGGAAATGGAAAGGGAAGAAAGGGAAGGAGCCGCAGTTTTATACCGCGGTATATTTTGTCCAGTTCAGCATGAAACATGATGCATTTTAGGCTAAAGTATCATGCTTTATTATGCTGAACTGGACAAAATATACCGTGGTTTAAAACTGCGGCTCCTTCCCTTTCCCTTTACCTGGGCCAATTTCTTTGAGCTGTAGTGCACATTTAAGCTCAAAGGAATATGAGCACCAGCTTTCATGGGATCATTGGCACAACAATTCTATCTCACTCTTTAGTCTAGATAAGGTTAGATTTCACCAAACTCACAAGTCTCAGGCTTAGCAAGGTACCAATTCCTCAACTGTGCAATCAGCTTATCCCTGACTTCGACTCAAGTTAAAGTCTAACTTGGAAGTCAGAACTATGTCCATGGGGATCAGGCAGTTGTCATGACTGTTTGCAGAGTTTTAGTTAGACACAGACAGACAGACAGATACAGGTAGCCTTTAAGTTCAAGTTCTATTACAAACTGTCTCATTTGGGGTATTCTACAAGTTGAAGCAAATTCACTTTGTGGATATCCCCTACCCAATGCCATCTACATGTAGCCTATCTAGACCTCTCTGCCATGTTTTTAGGACATTGAATATACCAGTACGTAGTTGCACCATGGTCAGGATGGTCGGACAATCCACTGAATGAATCGTACTAGACTGCAAACTGGGATATGTTCATTAAGCTGTGTTAATAATGGGTGTAAATACATTTTACAGTGTGCCCAGAACAACAATACAAAAAAAAGGTGTACATGGTGAAATGTTCTTTAACTACCTTTCATTATTACTATCAGTTTCAAAGCTGCATGATAATGAAAAGAACCATGGTCACTTGACTGGTGGTCGACTATATTATGAACTTTCATTTTACTCTGTCATGTCTGTGAGTTGTACGATTGACCCGAGGTCATTCATACCAATAATCTGCTCATGCGCACATTGCAACTACGAACTTGCTTATTCAGAGGAGTTAGAAACTTAGTTAGCATGGATGCCATGGTTAGCTTAGCGTTAGTACTTAGTAGAAACTAGAATGCAATCTCTTCTTCTCTTCCTCACATTATGCAGAGAGAAGTGGAGATCCGCGGATTGACAAGAATGAAAATACTGGGGTAGAAGTGTCTCAGCTCAGTGGATACAACGCCAATCTAAGAGACTGATTTATTACTGAAAATTATGTGATCATTCATCAGCATTACCACCAGAATACTGAAGTCCGTTGCCTACTTACAAGTAGTGAAGTACAGCTCAAAAATTGGCATGCCATGCCATGGCCTATGAATGATTTTATTGCCGAGGGAAAGGGAAAGGGAAGAAAGGGAAGGAGCGTTGTTTATCACGATTAATGTCTTAAATTATTTCTTACCTTCCGTGTGCTATCAACAAAAGCCAGAAGTGTGGCAAGAATCACACCTAATGGAGAAATATTCATGGTTATTGTTGACAAAGATGCGGACTGTACACAGAAACGTTTGATACCTCCGAGCGAGCTCCTCGTCTGAGTCAAGGAATGGCACCGAGGCGATATACCGGCGCCGCTATAAGCGTTATGCATGCATATCGTGTGTAAATCAGCATGCACTGTAATGCATGCATTCAGCGCGCCCCACGCATTACATGTCAGACTGGTAAAACTCGTGTCTTCGTAAAATTTGCTGTTGTTACTAGCGTACTAGATACTGAAACTGACGGGAGAACGGATGACTTGTCGTTCCTCATGCTGTCTCCACTTCATTCTTGAACATACGGGGAGGAAAACAGATACAAAATATGAGCTTACCAGCATTTATTAGCATTCCCGAAGCCGAACAGGTAAATCATTTAAATCATTTTAACTTATTATGTTGTTTTTAATTTTGTCTCTTTTGTTTAAAGATGTGTTGTTTGGATTTAAATCGTTTCAACATCGATCAAAATATTAGCTGTTCCCACATACTCAAATGTGTGTATGTTAATCTGCAAAGGCCCAACATTTTTTGAGTCTCATCTCATGTTCTAATCATATATAGACAGCAAGTATATTACACATGTAACAGGTATGGTTCTAATTAACTAAGTAAACGTAACCATGTTCTAGCCTTGAACTGTACTTTGCACATTTTTGTTTTAAAAAAATCTGCTTCACTTTCACAATTTCATCATCAGGAGTTCCACCACCAGGCATGATCAGTCATGACCACTGAAAATTATGTTGTTCAATTGGCTCCCATCTGGAGTTTCGACCGGGATTCATCATGTTTATCAAGTTTAGGTTTGAAAATACAGACAAAGTTCTAGCTAAAACATAAAGGCCCAGACTCTGGCTGCCGCAAAATTTAATTGATATTATTCAAAAGGTTATTGGATAAGTAAAAAAGTAAATTAAAGCTAGAATCTAGATCGAACAAGTTAGAGAAAACAATTAAGAGTGATTAAACTTATTTGTCTTGTCTTGGAGACTTGATTAAGACTTGGTAATCATGAAAATACAGATTGTTTAAAAAAGCTTAATAATATGTTTTTGTAGGTCAAAACCTCAAGGTGGATAACAATGTCACTGACATCAATACGGTCACTTTGTAAAAAACAGTAAAGAGAGTAATATCTGGGCTTGATTTGTGCAATACCGAAGAAAAAAGAAATCTACCGTGAGTAGCCCAATAACAATGACGAGGCCAAATTGAAACAACAAACTGACTTGGATTGTTTGGAAGCCCGACTGCTGAGAAAACAACATTCTTCCACTTCCAGTACATCTGGTGAAGATTTGGTAATACATATGGTCAAACTCAAATCTCTTACTTGGCCAGGCTTGGTCTAATGCAGAGGAAGACTTACTGGGTCTTTCTTCCAGTTTCCAAGCCTCATGTTGGATACCCTGAAACACATGTATATCATAAAACTGTGACAATTTATTTTCTTCACTGGGGGCTGTTATTTTAATTTGCTTTGCTCCCGCAAAATGTGCTGCTCTGTGAAAGCATCGGGACCCTGTGGGATACTGTATATGCCATATATTTCGCGAGTCTAATTTTTTCGCGAATCAGGACTTCACGACAATTTTGCGAGTGGTTAAATTTGCGATCGTGGAGTACTAGGATTAGAAGTACATGCACTAGAGCATGGTGTATTCATAATTTTGCATGTTGTTAAATTCCTGAATAGTCCAGATTCGCGAAAATAAAATCCCCGCGAAATATGTGGCGTATACAGTAGTTGATGCACTTTATCTTCAATGAGATCCTTTAATCATGGACTTTTCTTTATTACATATTACAGGCTGGGGAGTTGAGGTCGTACCTGAGAGAAAAGGGAGCTGAGATCTCTGAGACGATGAGCGAAGAGGGACTACAAATCGACCTAGAAATGATCATCGATTCTGTGGGCGTAGTGTGGAAACTCCCAGATGTCAATGGTAGGCATTAATTCTGGACCGGAAAGAGTTCCTTTTGCGACAGCCACCTGATGTATCACCAACCTAAAACTTTACACTAACGGTGCCCTAGGACACAGGGGTGGCGCATAACCCTAATCATGGGGTTCCTGTATATTTTAATTTTCTTTAAAAATAAACTTAACTTAAACCTCAAACCATCTCTATATCGTGTATTATTACTATATTCATTATTCTAATTATATTTTGATTTTCTTTAAAGATAAACTGTATTCCTCAAACCATCTCTATATAATGTATTATTCCTAGAAATTATTCTAAGTTGCATATTTTTTTCACTGTGGGTGGCTATTACAAGAGGAACTCGATTTCCTGGCCCTTCTGGGAGACATAAGAGCATCAGGGCCCCGTAATATAAAGGTTTGCAATCTATCGCAAAATAACCAATCAACACCATTGTTACATGCGCTCTGTGTTCAAAAGACTGGCCAGTAACCAATCAGAATTTGTCTTTCAAACTTGCAATTGATAACAAACCTTGACGGGCCCAGAAAGGGGAAAGACGAGTGCAGAGTTAAACGTAAACAAAACGACTTGAGGTGGTATTCTGAAAAAAACTTAATTTCTGACTTACGTAGTTACATTGTACTTTACGTTTCCTTAATTGAGTGATGCTGTAGGACTGCACCTGTTAATCAAGCTTTAACTTTCTCTGGTGGTTATACATGATCCTTGAAAAATACATACCTGAATAGGGACAGTGCTGTGTACAGTACTGGCAAGTACTGGCTCTGGGTCTATTAGCAGTTTTCTTTTTTACTGCAGCAAGTTTTTTTTTTATATTGACTAAGTTCAGATAGTCTTTACTACAGTTTCTCTCAGAATACCACCCCTGTATTGAAGTTAGTATCACTCTCCATCTTTCGTGTGCCAAATAAATTAATGCTGGAAGATGATGAGATTTGTGTGTCCCAGTATTTCTTGTGCAAAAATACATTATAAGTGGCACAAAAGAGTTAAAGACATTTACCTAACTTGGATTTCCCATAACAGTGCATTACATGTACCCTTTAAATAAATTATTGTTTTAACTTCCCTCTCCAGAAATCGAAGGGGTCTTCAACAGCATTCTGTCTCTCCTCATCTACTTTCCAAATGAGACAATGGAGAAGCTTGTTCCCAAACTGAGTGAGCACCTTACAAAATCTGGCACAGTGGAGCAGTCATACACCAGAATCAAGATGTAAGTGTGTTTGTTAGTTATTTGCTCGAGTTAACTGATGTACCAAAATCAACAACCTGAACTATGTTTTGCATTTACCATATGGGTGATTTCACGGGCTTGGGGCATTTTTTGTGACATACCACTACTCCAAATCCATATCTTTTTCAAACCAGGCAAATATAGTCCAATAATGGCATGAGCAAAAATGGGGTCCCATACAGTATTATTTCTCAAAGACCATAGCATATTGCAATTTTACTTATGAACATTTCTTGTCCATGTAAAAACAATATGATGTTCATGTAACTGTGGTAGATTTGTGTATGCTTGTTGCTTCATATCCATAAAATAGTTCCAATTTTAACGTCTAGTACTGAGAAAAGAGAGCAAATTTTCATTGACAGCTCAACACTTAACCACATCTGAACTGATCCTCATGGTGAACTGCAAAGGATGATACCTCCTTTACATGGACATTGCATGAAAACTTTGCCCCAACCCCATGGAATGACCCCTATCTACATGGCAAGTTACTAAAGTAGGCTTATTACCCTTTGAAAATAAGGTGCAGCATCACACTAATACAAATATTTTATCCTTTGTCTTCTCACAGACTAAACAGTTTATTTCACGGGGTCGGAGAGAGCAGCCCACTGGCGTACCATGTCTACTGCGCCATGCTTCGAGTGGCAGCCAAGTGTGAGAACTCGGAACAAGTCATCACAGAGTTAGACAAGGTACAGAAAATGTCTCAACTGGCTCGCCAAGCAGCTCTTTTCAGAGCTTAGCAATCAGAAAGAATACCCTGATTATTGCTCTGACTATATTCTCACTAATTTTTCCATGGAAATAGCTGATATGCTTTGAAATATGATATTTTAAAAATATTAATTTTTGCGCAGCATTTATTTTCGCACTTTTCACGCAACACAGAGCAAGCACAAACTTGATATCACTGCAAATTTAGAACCATCTTGCTATCTTTAGCTGGCTAGACGCACAAGTCTATTGGGGATTCCAGAGTTACTAGTACTGACATTCAACTTGTTCCTGTGTTGCATGCCAATGGGTATGCAACATGTCAGTGTTCCACAGCCATTGACAGTTTTGTGGCGTTAATGTTCACAATAATGCAGTGTTAGAGGCTTTGTTGATGATTTTGATGTAAGAGGTGGATTTCTCTGTAGTGACGAGTACGGTAGTTCTTGTGCAAAAAAATAACATCCAGCCGAAATGTGTGCCTCGTCACAAAGAATTTACTCATCCCAAAATTACCTGTTTATCGTAACTAAATTTGGGTGGATTTGTTTTCCAGGTTAAGAAGTGGACAGTACTGTGGGAGCTGAACAGGGACAGAATCAACAATGTCTACAGACTGCTGTACGAGTGTCTGAAAGAGAGCAAACAAAGGTGAGGACGAGCAGATGATAATGCTGCTAATAATAATTATGAGGATGGAAATATTGATAATGAGTTTGATGAGGATGATGATGATGAGTTTGATGAGGAGGATGATAAAGACAGTGATAATTATGATGATGATGATGGTGGTGGTCATGATGAGGATGGTGGTGGTTATGCTAACGGTGAAAATGCTACCACCAATATGAATGATATGTGTTACAAATAATAGGAACATTGCAATAATTGCACAAGGTATCGTGAGAAAACAAAGAAGAGGACAAAGACTACAAGATGACAAAGGATGCGAAGGAAAATATGGATGAAACAATTGAGATGAATTTTCAGAGGTACCGTGAGACCTGTGTATAAATACCACGCAATTAGAAGTCCCAAAAGTAGTCTTAAAGATGGCCCGTCCCTTTTACAAACATCTGCAAACTTCATGAAAGTTTGCACATATTTAGCACGGATCTTTGGGATGCCAACTGTCAAATTTTAAGGTCAGAGATAATATAAGTCATGTAGAATAAATGAAAAAAATAACTAGTTTTCACTGAGATTTCACTTTTTTTGTGGTACAAAAAATGAAAGCTCAATCCATTATCAAAGATTATTTCCTTAAAACCAAATATTACGCTTTGTCGATTCCAGGGAAAGGTTATATCGCCACTCTCTTTCAAATGATGACAAAGTCAGGAAACTTTCAGAATTAGGTCTGCAAAAGGGACAGGCTATCTTTAATGGGTCAGGTGGTCTTTGAAGACAGGTGTAATCACATGCAAACTGCTCTGAAGAGATTCAACTTCAGTAGTCTTTATAGACAGTGGTCTTCCTTGATAGATTTGACTATACATAGAAATTATGCCATTTCCTAGAAATAAGAAAATTAGTTCGCTTTTGATCAGGGTTAAAGTAAATACTGTTAACTCTCCTTCATATTAGTGATGAGGCTAGCGTGGTGATGGTCGAGCTCCTGGGAACGTACACAGAGGACAATGCATCTCAGGCTCGTGATGAGGCCAACCGATGTATCGTCAACGCCATCGCAGATCCCAACGTCTTCTTGTTTGATCACCTCCTCACACTCAGGCCCGTCAAATTTCTTGAGGGAGAACGTATTCATGATGTAAGCACACTATCCATCTGTCAAATTCTATATTTTTTCTCATCTCTCCCCATTTTGTAAGTTTTCTTTTGAAAAACATTCACGCCATTGAGCACATACGTGAGTTACTGCTTTTCAGGCCTTCAAACATAACGTTTTGGAGCACTGTAAACTCCACATTTTCTGCGTACAGATAACTTCCTGAAGTTAGATTTGGCAGACCATGTTGTGATTGGCTAACTTTGTGATGTCATGGTATAGTGGTTGTGAACTGACGATCTAGAGGTCCCAGGTGTAAACCTCATCATGGCAGTTGTCCTTCAGCGAGATACTTTATCCACATTGCCGCTCTCGACCCAGGAGTATAAATGTGTTCCTGATGGGAGGTTAAACATTATGTGCAAGATGTTGACCCAATGCTGATATTGTGCAGTGGGCAAAATATACTCCCCAGGAAATGGAGATGGGTTACGATGTTACTGTTCCCCAAATTCCATTCAAAACAATAACACCACTTCAAAACATGTATACTATCTGAAATTTAATTCAAACTGTGGAAGTTTTACAATTTGAAATATCTTTGAAAATAATAATCATGAATAATTCATGAACTTCAAAATGTTTTTTTAAAAGCAAATTCATAGAATGTAAATCTCAATTTTTTCTTTCCTGCATACAGCTCCTTACGATATTTGTGTCTGGGCGGTTAGAAGGCTACATGAACTTCTTTAATGCAAACCAGGATTTCATCAAGGGGCTCGGTATGTACAGACTATGGGCTATCACTTTTGATACATTTTTATGCCTCCGCCACGAAGTGGCCGGAGGCATTATGTTTTCGGGTTGTCCGTCCGTCCGTCCGTCCGTCTGTCCGTAAGTCCGTCCGTCCGTCCGTCCGTCCCGTCCGTCCCGAATCCGTTTAGGCAATATCTTGAGAACCGTTAACCAGATTTGCTTCAAACTTGGTACATGTATGTATTGCATGAAACTAATGAAGTGTGTAAAATTGGGGTCAAATCTGATTGAGGTCAAAGGTCAAAGGTCAATGAACTTTGTAAAAATTGCCCCAAAATGACTTTTTCCACAATAAATCCAAATCCAAGCATGCAATTCTCATTAAACGTAGTACAAAGATGGATCACTACTTGGAGATAGACTGGTGACATTTTTGGTAAAATTCCTGAAAGGTCAGAGGTCAAAGGTCAATGAAATTTGTGAAAATTTGCCAAAAATTGACCTTTTTCAAAATAAATCCAAATCCAAGGATGCAATTCTCATTAAACATGGTACAAAGATTCCTGAAAGTTCAGAGGTCAAAGGTCAATGAAATTTGCTAAAATCGGCTAGAAATTGCCCCAAACTTTAAATTTTTCACAATAAATCCAAGTCCAATGGTGCAATTCCAACCAAACATAGTGAAAAGATGGATCACTACTTGGGGGTAGAGTGGTGATATTGTTGGTGAAATTGCTGGAAGGTCAGAGGTCAAAGGTCAATGAACTTTGCAAAAATTGATATTTTTCACAATAAACCCAAGTCCAAATCCAAAGGCGCAATTCTAACCAAACATGGTACGAGATGTATCACTTCATGGAGGTAGACTGGTGAAAGTTTGGGTAAAACTCCTGAGAGTTAAAAAGTCAAAGGTCAATGAACTTTGCCAAAAATTAGCTAAAAATTGGCCCCAAAGTGATAATTTTCAAAATATATCCAAATCCAATGGAGCAATACCAACCAAACATGGTGCAAAGATGGATCACTACTAGACTGATGACATTTTTGGTGAAATTTCTCAAAGGTCAATGAACTTTGCCAAAAATTGGCTAAAAATTGCCCCCAAGTAGATATTTTTCACATTGAATCCAATACTAATGATTCAATTCAAACCAAACATAGTACAGAGATGTATCACTTTATTGAGGTAGACTGGTGAAGTTTGGGTAAAATTCCTGAAAGATCAAAGGTCAATGAACTTCACCCAAAATTGGCTTATTTTAAACAAACTTGATACAAGGATGGATTTAGACAGACTGGTTAGATTGGAAGGCAAAGAAGTAAGAGGTCAAAAGTCAATGAACATTGCCAAACTTGGCTAAACTTGAAAAAACAAAATGTGATATTTTCATTTCACATAGGAGCAATGGTGCATTGCCCACCAAACATACACATTTTCTGAGAATAGCAAAGAGGCGGAGGCATATTTATCGACTGCGTGGCAGTCGAATTGCTCTAGTTTTTCCAAAATTACTTTCCAATTTCATTTATCACAACAATGTGTCACAGAGTTAATCATGCAGATTTAATGTTCAACATGTAGCAATATTTTTTCGGGGCTATGTCACAAGGATCTCTTCAAGAAGATTCTATAAAAATTGCTTGTCAATAGTCCTTACTTCCTTGTAAAATTCCATTTATTGCAACCACTTTGCATCATATATAATGTCAACGGTTGGATTTGCAAATTGTTCTCAATTTGTTGCTCTAAGTTGTATGCCTTCATTGAAAGTCTTGTTTCAAGTTTTCAAGTTTGTTTATTTTACTCCCTGGATCATAAATAAAGATGATACATGCAACAACAATATAACAAGTACACATATAACTAGATTATTAAGTGAGTGGATGCAGCTAGGAAGGGCGCAGCCTTATAACTGACCCCAAAGCATGATATTTAAAATCCTGACTAATGCAATCCTCAACAACGCATAATACAGACATTTGATAATGGAGAAATTAAGAAAAAAACAGAACCAACAAAAAGAAAAAGTTAACCTAATATGATGAATTAAATTAACATCCTGTTGGAATTGATCCCTTTTACTGCAGCGCTGAACCACGAGGACCTGATCAAGAAGATGCGGATCCTGACCTTCATGGGCATGGCGGTGGACAACAAGGAGCTGGGCTTTGACCACCTCCAGCAGGAACTCAAGATCTCAGAGGAAGACGTCGAGGGATTCGTCATCGATGGTACGAAAAGGAACTAACTTAATGGGAGCTTCGATATTGATGAAAAAGATAACCAGTGTTATATTATAGGTATTTGTCATCAATAGTAAAAAAACAATTGATAAAAAGAGTACAGGTTTTCATCATGGACGGTAGGAAAATAATTTGTTTTGGGTGGTAGAAGACTACCGGGAATCGTTACTCAGTGAAAGTTATGAGAAAGAACCGTTTTTAGAATAGAGGCATTCTTCATTTATGGTGGGGAAATGAAAAATGGGTTGAAAAAGAAGTACCATATGTTTTAACCTAGCCATTTTTAGGGCTTTTACATCCAGTTGGTGTGACTCTCTTGTACATGCAATCTTCATTTATCATCTTATCTGAGGGACTCTCCATTTCTTTTACTTTTCTTGATTTTCTCCACTTTATGTTTTTGTCTCCTGTAGTTGTCAAATCCAAGATGGCCAAGGCCAAGATTGATCAACTGCAGAACAAGGTCAACATCAGGTAATAGTGTTCAACCAACTTCATTAAAGTAGTAAATATCTTTTGCAGGGTTAAAATATCAAGTCGGGTAAATACCACAGCAAATAGCAGAAAGTTTAAACACTTCACACTAAATACAGGAATTGATAACTGACTTTAATGGAATTATGTTGGCCTTTACACTTCCAATTGATTGATGGGTTGGTGGCTTTCACTTACTTGGAGATCTGTGTTACTGGCAAGTTACCAAGGAAACAAACTACTTTTTTTTTTTTTTTTTTTTTTTTTTGGGGGGGGGGGGGGGGATGTCGGCATCTTAACCTTGAAGATAGTAACATGGCTTTGAAATTCAGTACAGACATTGTTTTCCATGTACATGTAGTAACACATAGTGCTAATCCAGCCCTTGTAGACTACATACAGTGATATTTGCAACTGCCAAGATGATGCTGTATGATACTGCCAAACATGTATGACAACATTTGTTTTACATGGCCCTTACAGCTAAACTTTGTGTTAAAATGTAATTGCGGCAATACGTGTTATGCCTTTTGAAATGTTTGAATGTTAGGCAAAAGCCTTGACAATAGTATGTCATTGTAATCTTGTAGTGTATGTATATGTATAATATACATATATCAGACTAGCTCTTGCCAAGTTTTCATAGAATGGGCTGTAAAAAACTGAATATAAAATGCTATCATAATGAAAATCAATAATTATTCTCCTCTTTATTGTATGTTTCTTTATATTTCTTTGTTTCTTCAGCTACGTAACACATCGGACGTTCGGCAGACAGCAGTGGCAGCAGCTCAGAGAGCATTTGGTGAACTGGCAGGCAAACCTCTCACAAGTCGAGGGGCGTTTAGATAGTCTCAATCAACAACTGCTGTCGTAGACCACCCCCAGCTTTTGTACATATATCACCTTTTTTTCTGTCCACCCAAATCCTCTAGTTTCACAAGCAGTTAAACGTTTTCCATCTTCTTCCTCTCGTTTATTTTTTTTACGGGGGAAGGGGGAGGGGGGCGTTGGAGAGGTGTGATGTTATTGACGCCCCCTCCCCATTTTATGTATAATATCCTTGTTCAATTTATTCTTCTGTTTCTATGATTCTATGTAAACATTTTGTGAACAGTTAATGCATAGATCCCTCATATAGAACCGCTGGGCCTCATAGTATGTGCATTGATGCATTGTACCGGATCTGAAAATGAGGTCAGATCAAAATCAAAACAAACTCTCAACAGTTAGAAGAGAGTCACAAAATGCCCCTTCTTATATAACACGTTGACATTACATATTTATATTTCTAAAATGAAAACAACAGTTTAGGTGGAATGAAGAGTGATACTGCAGGGCTTGTTTTGAGAATGTAATGCAAATAACCTCCCCTAAAATCATGTTGTATTGTATACTAGCAGTACCTCCCTCTCACCCCTTTTCCACCATGGTGTGTCAATACTATTCCATTTTCCTTTGTATGCATTGTATTTCTCTCAATGTGTGTTTGTGTAAAGTTCATGTTAAGACATAGAGGGGCCTCCCGTTTTGAAGGTCTTTGTGACATGCTTGCCTCTTGGTGCAAAGGTCTATGCACACCAAGAGCTAAGAACAGCTGCTTTTTGTGGTTCAACCAAGTGAATACAAAATCAAGCAGGTACAAATATAGTCTTCAGTGAACTATTGCAGGAATAATCATGTTGAATATTGTTAAATATGAGGGGGGTTACATAATACATTCTGAACTCCATTCAGGTTTTACTCTGTTGCTTATAGGAAATGTGTTCTTCCTAATATATAATTATACTTCTATCCAATTTAGTAGGTTCTTTACGTTTGTGATTAAAATTACCATGAAGAATAGTGAAACCTATTTACCTGAAGTGCAGTATGCACATGTCACGTTTCAATGGTACAAACTTTTATTGTTTTGTTGGACCTCAGGATATGTAGATTGTAAATTATTACATGGGATATAGCATGTTTTCTGTACTTTTGATTTTCATTTTTCTCTGCTTGATCTAATGTTGAGCTTTCCAGAGTTCATGATTAGCTCCTGTTTTACTGTTATTATAACTTCAATGTTAACAGCCAATGAACTTCAAGCTTTGTGGGTATCGCCATGGAAGTGAAGTGAGAATCATTGTTTAGTACGATGGAACATTGCCTCATATGTCGCTTCAGTCTAATGATGTTCATGGTAAGCTGAAGTGTGCAGATATGTTTTCATTTCAAGGAGATGTCATTCTGCAAGAATTGCACAAAGAATACTATATTGCAGAACCTTGTATCTACACTGAAACACAATGTGTACTCTTCAAAGTACTGCATGTTAGTAGTTTTGAAAATTTGAGTTTACCCTTGGTGAGAAATTGGGAAAGGACATAATATTCGTTGTTTGGGATGAAAGAAAGAGTCTGCTATATTTCAATGAGACTTATTGAATGTGTAGAAATGCAGTTTACATTGTAGGTAGGCCAATATTTTTTTGATGGAATCATGTGGCAAACTACAGACTTTTGTTATTTTTTGTCCAAAATCTTGAAAGTGCTAGTTAATTGGTCATCAACAATAACACGGATTTCCTTTTTATGTAGCTTATTTATATCATTTTGAGGAACTAAAAATTGTTAGCTGAAACTCTACATGATTTAGGGATCCCAGTGGTTTCATGACAGGTTCCTTTGTTCACATGTCAATATCTAAATTCCACAATAAAAAATAAATGAACAATGAAAAGAAAACATTTGCAGCCGAGTTGTAAATCATTGAGTCAGAGTGTAATGGTATTTATTACTTGTATATCACTTTACATTATTTACATATTTATGTACAATTCATCTTTGTATTACACAACAAGAATACGCAGCATTGGTTTTTATAAAACTTACAAACATGCTTTAGGCAGAAAAGGAAGAAAGCAATAATAGTACATGTAAAACATTTTAGAGGTGGAAGATATATTGAGGTCTTTAGTACAGGTTTATTTCAATTAGAATATGAAAGACACAAGTTATTTAATTTGCCAAATGGCTTCAAACAGGTACATGTAAAGGAAGTACTCCATGGTCTTTATTTAACCCTTTGTGTAGCCTCTCTATGCTATTCTTGTGTATTACAGGTGCCAAAATTCACAGTTGAGGGCTTAAACAAGATGCTGCTTCACATCATTAAATCATTGTTTAGCATTTATATCCTATTACATACATAAGACAAGATCACAATGGTATGTAGCTCTAATAAAGGTAAGGGGTATAAAAGCAATTAGTACAGGATAACATAACTCTCATGATTGCGCCCCATTTAACCCTTTATAAGCCAGACAAAATTTTGTTTTATAGGACCTCAGTGTATAACTTGTGCCAGAATAAATCACAGACAAATAATGAGTTCCAATTTGTACTTAGGTTTGACAGCATGAAGTGGAGCATTTGAAGGTCCTGTTCAACCTGACGGTAGTATATAGAATGAAACTCCTCAGTAATGGTAGATATGTAGTTTTGACTTCTATTTTTTGTCATTTGTTACTTGATACTTCAGCCATAGAGCAATGTTCTTACAAGTGAGGATAAAAGTAGAGAGAAGAACAGCAAAATGCATGTTTTCTTAAACCAATTCTTCGTTTATATTCTTAAAATGTTGTCAAGTTCACAAACAAATAAAAACATTGAAATAAAATGTGGCATCTTGGTACTACATTTCCTGTACCAGACAGGAATCTTTAACATGGTCAAGAAAACAAAGAAGATGAATTCTCCTTCAGAAAATTATATCAAGAGCAAAAACAGCCCAGTCATGTGTTGTATAGTTCATTCTCAAAGAATCATAAACAAAGGCATATTTTTGCTGTTTTTCTCATAAAAAGTCCATGGAATATTTTTGATTTCAGTAGTATAAGCTGAGGTAAGCTTCCCTGATGGCAAATTTCCTCTTTTCCTTGTATGTCATGAGTCGGCTCTTTTGCGTTGTTCCTTTGCAATCGTCGGGCATTAAGACGCCATCTGTTGGTGGGATTTTGAGCAGCTGCGGTCCTCCGAAGGTTCCGTGGTATGCAACCTTCCTGTTCCGTGGTACATTGTGCTCGTAGGTGCCCGCCCTGGATGATAAGAAAAAAATAGTGAGAAAAGAAAGATCTAGTTAGAAACAAGGAAGCAGATTATACTACGATGACATTATTGAGGAATGAATACATCTACCTACAGATATTCAGATATTATGTAATGATTCTGTTCTGGTATGAAAAGAAATAACACATATTCAAGAGGGATCGATTGTCGGCGTCATGGTAATTTATCAAAATAACTGTGTGTGCTCTAAAATCGATATAAATTCCGCATTGGAGAAAATACATATCTAGCAATATTGCTCGTAAGACATGAAGTATTTAGATGTATGATATCACAATCATGAGCACAAAAACAACTTCTTACCCTGGAGTTAGTTCTGGGTCCACCGTGTTTCTGAAGAATCTGTTGGCTCCGACCTCGAAGGGTTTGTTTGCTGGCTGAAATGTGTTCGGTGCAGACCATTTGGTTTGGTAGGTGGTAGGGCAAGGTGTCTTGGTCTGAGGGATGAAAAATGTGCAAAAGCAATGTCATAAGTACACCTTATGTGAGATATAGAAAGTGACAGGAAAAATGGAAATAGAAAATTTGATGATTTTGTATTAAAGATCCATGATACAACAAGAGGTATTATTTATTAAGCGTGAAAAAAATACAAAAATGATAATGCTAGATGACGAGACCATAAAAGCTTCCCTTTTTCTATTTTTGGAACACAAATTCTTTTCAGGTGAAATGGTCATTTTCTAAACTAGCAAGTACATGCATAACAGACTCAAGCACCAAATTTGAGTGTTTTAGAACCTAAAGCCTAACATTAAAAAGTGATAATTTGTTTACAATAAACTTGGATAATTACCTGGAATTGTTTTCGTATCCTGGGGGCAGTTCTGGCGCCCATGGTGTACCCCTTTTGACTCGTGATTTGGTGGTCGATGTCGTAGAGGAACGTTGTTTTCTGATGAAAAAGAATGTATCATAGGAAAATGAATAATGGTTACAAAATAAGTTCAAGCAATGGATTTAAAATGATAATGTTACAGAAATCAGCATAAAATGTTAATGTATTCGCATTAGTAAATCCATGATTTTAAACTTGGTATATTGGCCTACATACAACCTGAGAGGGATCAAGAATTTCTGTATCAGCAGTAGAGCATTAATGTTATTAACATGTAAAAAGGTATAGTAAATTGCACAAATATTTGACATGAAGAAAATGCCAATAATTCTAAATATATAACCAAAGAATGCAATCTATGGAGGTGAAAAATCATGTGAGATTTCAACTTCAATAAAGTATTCCTCCAGAATGAAATAATATGTAGAAATAAACAGCAACATACCTCTGCGTTATCATATGACCCTGGTCCTCTATGTGGGGCAGTGTCAAGTGCCATCCCATTCCCGATCCTGTTTACTGGGAGACTGCCTGGGAAGAGCGGCCGGTGCTTCGTTGTTCCGAAGGAAACATTGCTCTTCTTCTCCTTCCCAAGAAGAGCTAGGATGTAATAAAAGAGGAAATAATATGTATATTAAGAACATATCATAATGAATATGATTAAATGAAGGCATAGATATCGCGTTTCTATAACAGTAAAGCCCCAAATAATACCAGTTACAGCTAGGTTAACAAACTGCAAACAAAGCTAAATGGGGTGCTGCTAAGTGACATATTGAATAATATTTACTAAAGAATAAGGTACTAGGATTAGGAAGAAAAATCAACGGACCTATTATTTTTTAGTAATGATCATAATTTTATAAAAACAAATAATAATAAACTCTGTCTTTAATAGTGAAACATAAAAAAAATATATGAAAATGAAACAGATAATAATGATAACGAAGTTTAAATGCATTCAAATCCACAATACAAATATCCCCATCAATATACCGACACTAGGAATAGTAACTTTTAAAACTGCAGTCTACACAACGTGGATGAAGTATATCGCAAAAACATTCTGTTAGTAAAACGGCAAACCAGTTGCAAGAGACTGATAAAATATATACCTTCTAAAGATGGAAGTGTTGTAGCCATCGCTCAAGAATATTCCAAACGTTGAAAGCAGATTCTCAGATGGTAATAACTAAGTAAACTTTCCCCGGTGAGTTTTACCGGTATGCTCGCAGTATATCTACGCTGCTCTTCGGTTACTCACGTCCACGCTCAGTGGCATTGCTGTGGAGTCGCCCCGAAACAACCTGTAAACAATAAGCACACTGTGCGTCTCCATAGCAACACAGAGTGACAGGTGCATAATACGCTAGCACAGCTAAAACTTGTATGCAGAACACTTTCAACGCATCGGCAGATGGTAAAAATACAAGAAGAAAAAATGCCTACATTTCACCTTCAGTGTAATTTCTAAAATAACGAAAAATGGAAAATGAATGACAAATTGTTTCCTTACATTAATTTTAATAGATATTTTGTTTGCACATTGAGCCAGCTCGACCCGAACAGAGCTGGCGCTCTTTAACTTAATCATTGTGACGTCAGGGCAAAAATGGCGACTTCCATGAAGCAGCAGCGCAGTGCATGCATGCAGTGCAGTGCATGCGCTATGCCAGCTCCAGTGCAATGAGATTCGTGCTCGTGTTCATTTGATTGTGTGAGTTAGCGATCTGAGATTTTGATTCCTGAACAGTTTGGACAACAGTGTATTAAATTTCTGTAAGTTTAAATGTTTTGGTATTATGTTGACCATTAGTATGGGATGTTATGAGTAATAATTCGTAAACTGAGTATGATTTAACGTAATTTTAACTGAAAATTCCCTCGGGCCGGGGCTCGGGTTGCTCAGTAAGTTCAACCGAGCTGTGCTACCCGCCGGCCCCGCGGGCCCCGGCCCCGCGCGTCCCCGATGCCCAAACCTAGGCCAAAGCCCCTGGCCTAGCGCTCTTGGGCTTGTTTCTGCATTAGAATGCCAGTGATATCTCACTTAGAACTCACGCTATGTATGTAGACCGAAAAATCAGTCTCTGTAGGACGTTGGATCCGCTGAGATTTCATCTGGCTCCTCTGAACGCGGGGGTCCAAAAATGTCATTTCGATTAAAGAATGCTCTGAGTCTGAATGAGAAGTTAAACTTAGCCTATATGCTAAACAGTTCCTCGAAAAAAATGCTTATAGTCGGACATCAGTGAAATCTCATGTATTGATACCGTATCAGAATTTTCATACAAATTGATAGCCTTTCTCACGAAACTCTGTAAATATAAAAAATGATAAAAATCAGGTTGAAATAATGATAATTTTGTTAAATATGGGGCAAAGTATTGTTTAAAACGTTGATTATTCTATGGCTTGGTGTAACACATCATTTTCACGAAGATTGTCGTGATTGTTGTGATATAAATCTGTCATTTTCTTCTATCATTGATTTTCTTTCATGCTTTCCATTTTGGTCATATCTATTTGGTTGAAAGATACCATGTTAATGATAGTCTAGGCAACCATGCCATTCTCAAAATAAATGTCTCAATATTTAAAAAAGGGTTGTCTAATGCATGTGTTGATATTCACAAGTGATGGGAAAATCTCAATCAAATGTAGAATTAACCAAATGGCTAATTTTTGAACATTAATCAGTGTTAAGATGTTGGTAGGCCTATGCTTAGACTAGTCCTCTGATCTACGAACGCTCAAATGATATTCAACATTTTGAAATATTTGTTAACCTTTTTCGTGAATTTCGCCTAAGTGATGTTAAGCAAGCAAATCCCTTTCCCCACCACAGCTGATTTATAATGCTTAGCAAAGACTGACAAAATGCAAACAGAAATGTTATCGTAATGCAAATTTATTCACTTTTCACGGCCCTATTTACGCAACACAGCTTTTCATAAGTCACTATTGTTCTCATTGCAAGGATCGTCCAATAGAAAACAATAGATGCGACAAGGTCCAAGCAGTTCCAGCATTTAGAGCTGAGGTTAGAGTTGAAATAGCTTTTAGAATCACCTCAGTGCTAACTATCGGATTTAGGACTCAGGGGTGGTATTCTGAGCACGGTTTTATCTTTGTTGTTTTATCTCTGTTGTAAGTCAGTGAGTTACAACAGCGCTAAAACATTTGTTAAACGGTATTCTGAACACCGTTTTAACGGTGTTGTAAGTCAGGAAAATCACGCCCACCGCAACCACTTTAACCAATAGGAAATGTTGTTAGAGGTAGCGTGTAAGAAGTTTTAACCAATCCGATTGCTCCCTTGGGCAAAAGCGCGCAAAACGCGCCTTGCATTAATATGCACGTTTTAGCGCTATGTTTTGCGCTTAATATTTTGCATTGGCTTTTTTGCTTGTGTTAATGTTGTGTGCATGTTATGCGAGAGAATTAAAAAAAAAACCAATTTGCTGAAGATAGTCATGGCAAAGGTTCGAAGAGGCGTGAATTTTCTCGCAGAAGAGGTTGAGCGATTAGTTGTTGAAGTTGTAGCTATAAAGATTGCCGCCATGACATAACTATACAAAGTTAAATCACCATCCACCCTGTTTTATCTCACAGGCATATATTTGCACATGGGCAGAGTTACAACAGAAGATAAAACAGTCGTCAGAATAACGTGTTACAGATATGGTTGTACTGTTTGCGCGAAAAGTTACGCGCATGAGCACAAACTATGACAATGGCATGTGCGGGCAAAGAGATAAAACAAACGTTAAAACAGAGTTAAAACAATAGTTACAACAGAGATAAAACGTTGTTCAGAATACCGATTAGTTACAACAGACTTAAAACAGAGATAAAACGGTCTCAGAATACCACCCCAGGTTAGAGTTGTCATTGTGTCAAGAAACGCGTCCCATGTCCAATCTGAATTCATACAGACATGCCAACTCTCCTGCATTGGGCATGAGACTCCTGCATGAGGGGTAAACCATCTACATCTATACTACAGCTCAAAGGAATTGGCATCGGGAAAGGGAAGGAGCCGCAGTTTTATCCCGCGGTATATTTTGTCCAGTTCAGCATGAAGCATGATGCTTTTTAGGCTAAAGCATCTTGTTTTATGCCGAACTGGCCGGTTTAAAACTGCGGCTCCTTCCCTGTCTTCCCTATCCCTTTCCCTATGCCAATTCCTTTGAGCTGTAGTGTACCTCTCATGCTCATCTGTCCATCAACCTTTATCACACATTTGCAGCTTGCCAGACACTGACATTGTTTTCCCTACAGCCGGCTATACAGGCTACACTAAACTCATGACAGTAGACCTAGTAGTAGTACTAGTAAACTCTACTGGTCTTATTCTCTATCTAGTTGTATTCATCCAACACAAAAATGACTATTCACAAGTAAGAGAGAAGGAAGAAGAAATTTGCATTTAAAACAAGTAGAATCTAGTCTGACCAGAGTCTAGACGTAGGCTACATGTTCGTGTAATGTTAGATTAAAAACTAAAAGCACTCTGTAGAACACCCTCTTTCTGTTTATTACCAACATCATGGTAAATTGTAAAACATAATGTATTAATATGAGTTTTAATTGTGTAACTGAACTTAAGAATAAGACTTCTAACAGCAAGGGTAAATCAAGTTACACTTCAAAAGCATGCTTTGATATCCCCCTAAAAGGTACATTTAATCATTTTGATGTAATCGGTAATGATGTAATCGGTAATTATGTAGTGTTCACTGTGGAGAACAAATTGTAATACATCTTGTTGTATTTCTCAACAGGAATTAATAGCAAGGACTTGTACCTTAAAGCACTCTAATCACTGCGCTGCATTGTGGCCTCAGTTGTCAAGGCAGCATCACCATGGCGACATCTTCTGAGGAGGTGTTGTTGGTGGTGAGCCAGGTTCGGAGCAGGAAGAGTAATGGCTCCCTCTACCTGATGGGGAAGAGACTGGCTTGGCAGGAGGACAACAAAGATGTCTTCAGCATCAGCCATTACTACGCTGACGTCAGGCGTGAGTTGTGCATTTGCTGGAACTATCCCCCCCCCCCCCCCCCCTTACTCAGCATCTTCATACCACTTTGAGAAGTGTAACCCAGCTATCCAGGGGCAGAAAAACAATGAGCTGGCATCCTTGTTTGTTTTTCTATTTAAAAATACCAAATAGCAAAAATACAGCATTACTTTTAGTGCCTGTCCAAAACAAAAAATGTAGTGATAGTATGATAACTTTTGCTTAAAGTCAGTTTCCAGTTCTATGTTGAGGAAAAATCTTTTGTTTGTATCTGCAAAATAGCTACACTACCTTTAATATTCAAATATGGATTTGAAATGGAATAGTAATGACGATTGTACATGTAAATGAGATATTTGTTTAAACTGTGTTGAGAATAAAGTCACACTGCGGATTAGTGACAGACAACCAGGGCTTGTATATGGCGTTTACATGGTCTTCCCCAAATCACAGTAAATTGCAGGGCACCCAGGAAGAACAATCTATGGTTATGATACTGAAAAAAATAAATGATAAGTAAATCAAATGAATAGAGTGCTCAATCCATTCTTTCTCCCTTTGACAGAGCAACGGATCAGCCAGGACACAAGCTCCAAAGTCCAGCTGCAGATACTGCTCCACAAGGGCTCGTCCACCAAGTTCCACTTTGCTAACCGGGACGGCCCCGCAGCGCAGAAGCGAGACCGCACCGATGTGAAGGAACTGCTACAGCAGCTGCTGCCAAAGTTCCGTAGCCAAGCTAGCCGTGAGCTGGAGCAGAAAAACAAGTGAGTGTGAACTCCTTACGTGTCAGAAAAAATGCCTTATTCTAGGATTTGTGTGTATTTTTGAGGCATATACCATGTAGGTGGTACATCTATCCATGCCACTAATAATGCTTAAGTTCTGCAGCCAGGCTACCCAAGAGGGAGAGCATAAAGACAAGAGAGTTCATACAAAAATTGGAGGCTTGAATATGGCGTTTTTTAAAGACAGGGTGTCCTATTTGCAAAAGTCATTCAGCAGGAATCAGCAGTATACTCTCAAAATAGTGTGTTTGAAATCTCATAGCTTCACAATCATTTTCAGGAAAATTGAAAAGTATCTTTTTTTATGTTTGATCCGCAGTGAGCATAGTCTGTATTAACAATCATATCGTCCCTTTAAGTGCGCGATTTGGGCATTGCTTCCTTTGAACGCATGCACCATGGAGTGGACAAATTCGAACCACAGCACCTCACGGTCTCTGCTCTCTAGGCTATTGGTTCTGGAAGCCCCGCCCAAAACCCTGTCAAAATCTAGTAATCGCTATCACTTCAGTTTTCAGTTCTATCATTAGGAGGGAAGTTGTGAAACACTATCTTCTTCCATTTTCCATTGTTTTTACATTTTATTTTGTTGACCCGCAAAAAGGACACCAAGTCTTTCATACGAAGATATAAGGTTTGAGGATGGGTTTTTAAAACTATTTAAAGGTAAGGGATAATGGTGGTAGAAATGATAAGACCCATATTTATGGCAGAACTGTTGTGATTATTCCTTCACAAGTTCGCATAATCTTGTAATCTAACAAGAAGTTGACGTGTGTTGACATGGCAGAATTCTGCAATTCTGAAATTCTGCAATGATTATGTAACCCTTCATCTTTATCCCTCCTGTCCCTTCTACCCTTAAAGGGAACAATTATGTATTGTCCATTTTAGAAACCTGCTGAAAGTTATTTGCCCTAAAATGATCCACATTTGGAGTAATTAGTGATGAAATCCCAAATCCTCAAAATGTTTGGCCCCAACATTTTGAGGATTTCACAAATTTTGACTAATTACTCAAAATGTGGATCATTTTAGAGCAAATAACTTTCAGCAAGTTTGTCAAATGGACAATACATGAATGTAAGACCATTGACAAGAAGATTGCTTACGATCACCCTTTTGAAAGCCTTTTGTCTTCCCAGTAAAATATATTCCCTTTAAGATGGTTGTTATTCAGACAGGAATCAAATTATATGAATATCATTGACAGACCACTGTGTCTGTTAGTCTGACCTTTGTTTGTGATATGTTTTTGTGTCCTCATCTTTTTTGTATTGCAGGATGTTAAAGGATGATCCGGAACTGTTTCAGCTGTACCGTGACCTTGTAATGAGTGGCGTTATGACGGCTGATGAATTCTGGGCTAGCCGCATCAATGTAAGTTTGGTGCAACTGATCTGTTAAAATGATAGATAAGCCAACTATCCTTTGTGATCAAGCTCGCCAAAATGCTGTATGTATATATATGTATCTATAATTATTTAAAAAAAAGTAAAACCAATGTCAATTTGCGAAAAAATAGCAATCAAGTTGATGGCAAAATCAAATGCTGTCCTCTGTGATGAATCATGGAGTGATAGAACTATGTCCTAACTAATATGATTCATGCAAAACAAAAATCCAGGGTTCAAAAATATCTTTCTATGGTGTTGAACATAAATCAATCATGACAGAGTGCAAAACCAATTCTTGACATTGCTGTGAAACTTAAATATTTGACTTCCTTCCAGAAAGCACAGCAGGACTCTTCCTCCTCCTCCTCCTCCTCGGCCCTCTCCCCTGGGTCGGGTAGTGGTCAAGGTGTGGGTGTCTCGGCTGCATTCCTCTCGGACATCAAGCCTCAGATGGACGGCTGCAATGGGGTCAAGTACAACCTGACCGCTGACATCATTGATTCCATCTTCCGCATCTACCCTGCAGGTGACTACTCCATCCTGTCATTTGAATTGATGGATCTGTTCATATCTCTATTTAATTATCTATAATTTATTTTTTGTGTGCTTGTCAGTCTGTCTGTATTTATCTATTCATTCATCTATCCATTTCATTTGATCTATCTATGTATCTTTGTATGTATGTATGTGGGTCATTCCATGCGGTTGGAGCACAGTTTTCATGCAATGTCCATGTAACAGAGCTATCAACCTTTGCAGTTCACCATGAAGATCAATTCAGATGTGGTTAAGTTTTGAGCTGTCAATGAAGAATTGCTCTCTTTTCTCAGGAATAGACTTCAAAATTTGAAATCTTTTATGGATTTGAAGCAGCAGGCATACAAACATCTACTAACGTTATATGGACAAGAAATTTTCATAAGTCAAATTGTAATATGCTATGCTATTTGAGAAATAATACTGTATGGACCCTACTTGTTTTATTCATGCCATTATGAGACTCCATCTGCCTGGTTTGAAAAAGATATGTATTTGGAGTTGTGGCATGTCACAAAAATTGCCCCACCCAGTACGGATGTATGTATGTATCTATATAGTTATTTATCAATCTATCTATTTATCTATTTATCTATTCATCTATTCATCTATTTATCTATCTATCTATCTATCTATCTATCTATCTATCTATCTATCTATCTATCTATCTGTCTATCTATCTATCTATCTATCTATCTATCTATCTTCCTAGGTATGTATCTATGTGTGTATGTATGTAGGTATGTATCTCTTTATCTTTCTATCTATCTATTGATCTATTTATCCATCCTTCTATCTATCTATCTATCCATCTATCTATCTTTCTATCTATTTATTTACCTACCTATCTATCTACCTATGTATGTATGTATCTATCTTCCTATCTATCTTTATATTTATGTAGCTCGCTAGCTAGCTAGCTACATGTATATATTTATCTCTATGTCAGCCAGTTTGTCTGCACGACTCTTTATAAACCTCTTTATCAAAAATCCACATTTCTGTTACAGTGCAGAGAAAGCACCTGGAGAGTGTGCCCCACACCATGTCTGAGAAGGAGTTCTGGACCCGCTTCTTCCAGTCCCAATACTTTCACCGGGACCGCATTAACGCCGGCAGCAAGGACGTCTTCGCAGAGTGCGCCAAGCACGACGAGAAAGGTCAGTCAGAGGAAGAGTTCTCATGGCTCATATGATTTGAAGTACAAGAAGGAGAAGAACAAGATAGAAATATAGAAGATGGTGGAAGAGAGAAAGATGAGGGGAAGAGAAGAGGAAGATGAAGTTGAAAATGAAGAGTAAAAAGGAAAGCACTGGGCAGAAGAAGGAATAAGATGAAAGAAGAAGAATAGAAAGAAAGAAAGAACAACCAGAATAGGAAGAAAGATGGCAGAGCAGTGGGGGATAGGATTGCTTATTGATCTTTCTGTACCAATTTTAATACTGAATGGTTGTTAATTCTCTTAAATTCCATTTTGTAGCAATCAGTCAATCCCTATCAAATCTCTACTGTACTTATATGTTAATATGTACTAGTGTTCATTTATCATACACAGTAGCCACCTATAAGGTTCTTGTCATTGTTATACTTTGAAAATGTTAACATTAATTATTCCTTGCTTGCCAAATAACTTAAGTTTTTCAATAATGCTTATTCATCTTTGTATTTGCATATAATAATATCTATAATAATCTATATTTTTACCTTGTACAAACTCTTATGCAATAAAGCAGCTGGGCTGCGCACATGATTTTCTTCTGAAAGAAATGAATGAACTATTCTGTACAGAAGAGTGAAATTTAATTGGATCTCTTCAATAGAAAGCAAATATATATTATGAGCAATCTGTGTGATGTCATGGGACTAGTTTGAAATACATTCTCCATTCTCTTTCACCCCATCCTTATGCAGAGATGACAGCGGAGGCCGAACAGGCAGTGAGGGACCCGCTGCTAGACATCCAGGGTCTCTCAGACAAGAGTGTGGATGAGGTAAGGCAGAACAAATGCTAGCCTGACATTTGCATGTAAAATGCTTCAAGCCATGGCACCCAAATTATCATATCATACTGTATTATTTCAATCTTTACTGAAGCGGGCTGGCTTTTCTCCATTCAAATACTGGGCATTTGCTGTGTGGAGAATAGACAACAGGGTATAAATGAAGTTCAGATTCCTTATAGCGTGCAATTAAGTCTCACCCCTTTGGTTACTGCAGTTCCATGGCAAATTTTGGCATCCTAACTGGACCAAGGTTCACAAAGCCAGAAAATCTAACCTTGAGCAACGGGTCAATAGAGAGTGACGTATCATAAAATCCAGTTGGACATGATGCAATTGCGAATGCATCATTATTAAGAGCAGCCGCCAGTCATGAATATTGAGTGGGGCACTAAACCTCTTTCGAAGGGATAGATATCTATTTCTTCAACATATATTCCCCTTTCTACTTGAACAGGTGACTTAAATCATAATTTCTTAGGTACAGAGTACTTTTTAATATGTAATAGGTGATTAATTGATGAGGACAATTTCTTTCTGTGTGCAGGGTTTTGGGTTCACATTTGACAACATGAAGGGATCCAACAATGCGGTCAACAAGTCGATTATCAAGAGATTCAACCACCACAACACACGGGTCTTGGCCTCCTCAGAATCAAAGTGAGCTACCATCCCCTTCATTTCATTTCCTAAATAGTATTGTAAAGCCTTTATTTTGTTTCTCATGTACATGATATTATTTTCAAAAGTTAGAGGAAGTTTTCCAAAGTTTGCCAATAGACCAAATGGAAATGGACTCAGGGTGTATAAACTGGACAAACTGATAGAAACAATTCAGTCATATCTTTAAACATGTTGACAATTCTTCCACCATCTTTCTCATCTCTGCTCACTCTCATGAACATGATCACAAATACTCCTCCCATTGGTATGTTATTAGATGCTATATTGCATTTCATGGTGTAAAGCAACTTCATGATGTAAGTTTTGTTCTCGCTCTTCTCATCATGCAGCAAGCGAAGTCTTGGTGATGCCACAGACTCCCCCTCCACAAGCTCCCAACCATCAAGCCAAACTACAGATGCCAGTCAGAGAACAGAGGGAGGAGAGGTGGATGAGGGAACAGCCAAGAAGGCTCGGCTACAGGAGGCCATTGCCATAGAAGATTTGGGTGCAGCGTCGAAGGCGAGCGATGTGTCATTGAGGCTGGAGAGAACTGATCGGTAATTTGGAATTTGTAATTTGGAATCTGTAACACTTTCCACACTGGGAAACAAACACATTAGCTTTGGATTACTGACCAATACAGTTGCTGCCATTGAAATCAAGAGACATCAAAATTCTCTTTTGAGCTAAGTGCAAACAACTCTGTTAAACTGTCAGTTTTTAAAGTTTTATTTCTTCATTTCTCACAATTCAGCACATGTGCATGCCTGTATCCCATTTTCTCTCTCCTTGTCTCCTGTCTTTCCTTCCCTCCATCTTCTCACCCATTCAGTCACTCTACCTCTCTCTCTCTCTCTCTCTCTCTCTCTCTCTTTCCAGCTCTCTTCCACATCTGTCTCATCCATTTTTTTCTCATTGAGCTATATCCATTCCTGTTTCTCCAAACCCGCACCTTGATCATCTTCCACCTCTCACTCCTCCTTTCTCAAAGCTTTGTACTAATTTTCTTTACTTTCCCCAATGATTTCTCTAAATGTTCCTTTTCTGTTCCTGTGAACTGATGCGAAAAAGTTGACATAA
>OZ022592.1:10299065-10401565 GCA_963669155.1 Arbacia lixula | reverse complement strand
CTCGTACCAAAAAGACGAATTATCCTCTCCTTCAGAAGCATCTTCTAGGCTGTTATCCATTTCTAATTCCAACTACCGTAATAGGAGCATAGATTAAGGTCTAGTACCATAGACTACTGCTCCTCCTCTTCCAGTCTATCTGTGAGGGTCCGCTGGATGAGATTAGACTACTGCAGCCAGACATGTTTAGTGCATACTGTATACGCCATATATTTCGCGGGTTTTTTATTTTCACAAATTTCACGAATCTGGACTTTTCGTTAATTTAACAACACGTAAAATTATGAAAACGCCATGCTCGAGCATAGGCTACTTGAGCACATGTATTACTGAGTACTCCACGATCGCGAATTGCGAAATTGTCGCGAAGTCCTGATTCGTGAAAAATTAGACTTGTGAAATATATGGTGTATACTGTACTTTAGAGTAAAACTGCCCAGCAGCCTGCACGTCTGGTAATTGACTTATTTTTATCCATTGACTGAGGAGGGTTTTTGCTGACAGATTTAAAGGCAAAGGTAGGAGAAAGTGGCATTTGAAAATGTGAAGTTTATGTATAATTACATCTGGAATCATGCTGTCTGGCATCGTTTCATCTACAATAGTTGTTTGTACATGTATTATGTCATTATTTTTTATACAAAAGTGACAGAAGTTGAGAAAAGTCAATAAAAACCGAACATTCAACAAGGAAATGAGATTTGATTTGTGATGCCATTTCCATGTGCACAAGGGAAGTGAGGGCGCTGGATATTTGTGTAGATGATTGAAAAGGTGCAAGAGGGAAAGAGAAATCAAAATTGAGAGAAAAACAGAGAGTGTTTGGTATAAAGAGGATAAAGTGAAAGATAGAGGGAGAGAGAGAGAGAGAGAGAGAGAGAGAGAAAGAGAGAGAGAGAGAGAGAGAGAGAGAGAGAGAGAGAGAGAGAGAGAGGAGATAAGCAATGTACACGGGAGGGGTAACAGATAACATGCAATAAAGCAAGTGGCCCAATGTAATTTACTTTCACTCAAGCAGCTTATAATTTTGCAATGTTTCAAACATTTTCTAGGTGATGAAGGCCAAGAAACATCAAAAAGTGACGAAATGTCACTTAGTAGCGATGAGCTTTATCACTAAACCACGCCACTTATTTACTGAATCTAACAGAAATTCGGAAAATTTTCGCTGAAAACATCCCGACGGGAGTTCGTTTTATTTACGAAAACAAGATGATACGGGTACTCTATGGCTCTACTCGGCGATAATCAATCATGCCTCGGCCGGCATAGACTCATCTATAAAGGTTGTTTTCCCATTAAAACGGTTAAACGTTCATCACATTTCAAACCCCAAAGTTACATAGACATGAGAAAAACTTTATTTCGTGTTTTTTTTTTAACTTTCACAATTAAAACATTTGTTTTGACTATTGCATGAATACTTGATTTCCTCGATTCGATCAGATAACACACTTTTTGTTTGCAATCACGGATAATGGTTGGTCGTATAATTAGGTGTAACTGCGAAGCGGTTTTGAAGGTGAAATTGTGCGACAGATGATTGAATATTAACATAAATTTAGTCGAGAGAGAAAGAGAGAGAGAGAGAGGGAGAGGGAGAGAGAGAGAGAGAGAGAGAGAGAGAGAGAGAGAGAGAGAGAGAGAGAGAGAGAAAGGCAGACGGACAGACAACGACAAAAACAAATACATGTAGAAAGATACAAAGGCATTAGCATATATACACATACATGTATAAATATATTCATAGCAATGAAGACGAATATATGGAGATAGGTATAGAGATAAATACAGGGACGGTGAGACAGGGAAAATGAGAGAGAGAGAGAGTGAGAGAGAGAGAGAGAGAGAGAGAGAGAGAGAGAGAGAGAGAGAGAGAGAGAGAGAGAGAGAGAGAAAGAGAGAGGGAGAGAGAGAGAGAGAGAGAGAGAGAGAGAGAGAGAGAGAGAGAAAGAAAGAGAGTCTGTTATGAAGCGCCAACACTGGCCAATTAGTTTACGGAAATACGTTCCACAATTCTTTTTCAGCTCGAAGTCGCCACAAGTATCTATAGGCAATTCATTATCGCTGACATAAACACCAAATAGTTCATTTGCTGCGATATCAAGACCGCTTTAGGCACAAACATGTGAGAGCACATTATAAAAACACCCAAAGAACCGCAAATAAAAAGAGCACATTTCCGTAACAATTATAGTATAAAGATGCATTCGAAGTGGTTGAATTATCTTGACTGTTAAAATGTTTTCCTTTCAGCTATAGCTGAAACGTCTTACTCACTCTTCCCACTTTCCATTGCTTGAACCTCCTCTCGTGTATTGTGGATTTACTTGTATCGAATCACGATATAAATAGTTCATCAACTGAGTATCATTCAGGTCTTCCGTATTTACGAATCAAAGGCAGGATAGACTCGTCATGCTCACTCCGATGAATATGGAAATGTCTTTTCAACACATCCTACGATAAGCCGATGGGCCGAAATAAGAAATCATGACATCATCCATATACATGTATTCTTAGCGACACAATTGGGGCTCAAAGATCTTATTGATTTCAAAGGCAGAGCCCATAACAGCATAACGGACATTGGTGGAATGATTATCTGTGCTTATTTTTTTTAGCAATTTATTGCTGAATAATGGTATGAAGAAGTGCGTACTCGTCCCAATTTTAATGATATGAAATTAATGACGGAGCGATCCACAAGACGCCCCTCGCGCAGAAGATGAGAGGAAGGGTGCAGAGCATTGCGTGTGGTACTTCCGATCGCCAACAGCTCACGGAAGGAAGTACTAGGTCAACTTCAATAATTATATTCACCCTCTATTCATACTTCTCTCTCTCTCTCTCTCTCTCTTATTTTTTCTTTATTTATTCCCCTCTCTCCCTCTCTTTCCTGCTTAATATTTCATCTTTCTGTCTTTCCTTCTGTGGTTACTCCTTCTCTCTTTTATTCTTTCTTTCTTTATTCCCTCTTCTCCTTCACTTAACATATAATATCTCTCCCTCTTTCCTTTTCCTAATTCGTCTCATTTTTTCTGTCTGTCTCCATCGTTTTCTTACATTCCTGTCTTTCCTTTCTTTCTATCTGTCTTTTCCTTTTTTTTCTTTCTCGTTTATATATTCCTCCCCTCTTTCTCTTTCTCTCGCCTTGTATCCCTCACTGTCTCCCTCTCTCTATCTTCCTATCTCATGTATCTCGCTCTCTCTCTCTCCTTCTGTATTCAGTGGTATTATTCCCTTTTCATTCCATTGCTAGTTCTTGAATATCTTTTTTCATACTAAATATTGGAAAGGGGATTACATCACTCGATTGTAAAAAAGAATTATATTTCAAATTATGGACATGATTCATACACATATTTTAGAACTAAATGTCAGCACATAATAGACAGTTCTAGCATCAGTAAATGAACAAGTTGTATGGAATGTTAGGCATCGAAATAATGCATTGTCATTTTCTCCTCCTGTGGAAGGGTGTTTGCAATGATATATGCACGTTGTTAGAGTTTAACAATGGATAGTTGTAAATTAAATAGGAGAAATTTTTTAAATTCTATTCAGGCGAAATGATAAATACATCGCTACCTCTCATCAACTGCAGTCCTTTGGAATAAATCCTAAAGCGTTTGAGAACAAAGGTAGGATAAACACAATTTAAAGAAATTCCTTCCACTTTGTATATCAAAACCAATTTTCTGTATTTAGAAATACAATGGAATATTGGCTCGCCATACTTTCAGGGGCGCCTACAATAAATCATTGAAAATAAAAGGATTCTACGAAGTAATATATCTCTTTAGCGGCAATTACTTAATTGTAAATTGAGGAATAAATTGGTTAGACAGCCAGAGTTATAAAATACATTCGTGATTGCAGTTGCTGTCATAAAGGACTAAGTGGGATAGTTAACGTTTATTTTTAGCCAAGAATCACGGCATAATCACCTAGAGAAGAGCGTATCCGTCTCATTAGGGCGAGGAAAATATCAGTGATATTCAATAATGACCAATGACTCTCAAAATATCAACAACGGAAGAACGGAAAAACACAAACCGTGCTTTCGAATGAAAGGAAAGAATATTTTCTAGTGTGACTTTCAAGTTCCGACCTCTGATAGCTCTCGGAAGGAAGTTCTCCGCCAACTCTGGACAACGTATTATCTCTCTTTTTTTTCTCTCTCTCTCTCTCTCTCTCTCTGTATTCATCTCCCATTATATCTGTCTCTGTTTCCCCGCCCACCATTACAGGCCAAGACCGCTCTCTTTGTTTCTCTTTATCTTTCGCTTTATCCTTGTCTCTCTTTGTCTCTATCTCTGTCTCTGTCTCTGCCTATCTTTATCTCACTCTCTTCCCCTCTCTCTCTCTCTCTCTCTCTCTCTCTCTCTCTCTCTCTCTCTCTCTCTCTCTCTCTTTCTCTCTCTCTCTCTCTTCCCTTCTCTTCCTCAACCATAGACATGATAGAGGTATTAGGTTTACAACCACCACAGTAGATTACAGTAGACTATTACCCCATGCCCTCCTTTCCATGCAGAAGAACAAGATTTAGTGATGCCAAAACATACACTCACCAAAATAGGGAAGGGAGTATGAGAGAACGAAGGGGAAGAGTGGATACTTGTGCATGTGTGTGTGTGTGTGTGTGTGTGTGTGTGTCTGTGTGTGGAGGTGTGTCGGGGGAAGATAGGGTAAACCCTCTCACCACCGATGTAATCATCTTGTTGACAAAAATTAATGTTCATTCATCGTGTCTATATGATGCATTTTTGTTAACATTTGCAATACTTGACATGCTTGATATCAGCAGTGATAGTCCCAACCCATATGTATAGTTGCTTGTTCAAAATAAGTTGCAATAGGAGTAAACCTAGTTGGGTTAGAGAAATGAATGGAAGAGACCAATGGAAAATTGAATAAACTGATTGACATCCAAACGAGTCGTATAATGCATATCCATTCTCCCATCGCATGCGATTGACAACAGACGCGATGTCATCACACCTGAATGTGATAATGGTGATAAGTGTTCAGAATTGTATGTAAACATCTTGAAAATAGCATTTCTCTCTCTCTCTCTCTCTCTCTCTCTCTCTCTCTCTCTCTCTCTCTCTTCGTACCTCTTTCTTGCCTCTTCTCTTTCTCTCCCCCTCTGCATTTCTCGCCCCCTCTCCTCTCTCTCTCTCTCTCTCTCTCTCTCTCTCTCTCTCTCACTACTCACCCCTCTTTCTCCATCTCTCTCTTGTTTACAGTGCCTCTTTTTACCCATTCTTTTTTCATCCCATTTCCCCCTCTGCCCTTCCCTATACCTTTATGTGTCAGATGATGTGGTTTCTCACGTAAAAATATGTCACTCAACATAGTACCGCCATTATCCTTTTAAGCAAGGAAAATATCAACATCATACGCATTTTAAAGGGAAAGTCCGCCCTGAGGTTAAGTTGATTTTAACGACAGCACAAACATGAAAAAAGGATTAAGGATGAAGATCCGTGAGGATGAGGAAGTTATATTTTTTGGGGAAAATGTAAAGTCCCTCACAAGGATATGATACCATTTTACTCGTGCATTTGAGATATAATTAAACACATCTCTTTACACACATACTTTTTTTTTTTTACAAGATTCATTCCTTCATCAAGAAACAGAAAAAAGTGGAATTTATGGAAAAATAGTACACGGTATATGGGAGGGCATCTCGCACGTGACGTCACAAAATCAAAATTTAGAAAACTCATAAGTTTCTTATCCTTTGACTTATTTTCCTCAAACCGTCACTAATACATGTACGTTTCTTTCATGTTTTTGCCTCTTCTTTTTTACAGAAACAACTTAACTTCAGGGTGGACTTTCCCTTTAAGTTTGATATGTGATATTTAACTTGCTTGGAAAACAAGCTTACTTCTTTGACCATGACGGTTTGCAATAGGCCATTAGGGCTTTTTGTGTGAGTGCATGCCCGAGTAATCTGCCCGGCTTGTGGTTAAGTGTGATAAGCTTTTGAAATAATGGGCTTTCAATGAATAGCCTGTTGCTTGAAAATGACGGAATGGGCGCCAGACTTTTGTTTATGTGCTCAAGGTACTTTTCGGCACGTCAGTAGCTCGTCTTGTGTTCTCAAAATTTCTCTGACAGCGATTGAAAGAGAAAATAATGTTTGTTCCATTCATGGTGACTATATAGTCACATAATATATTACCATATACATCTATTTATATAAACGTATTCCGTGTCCCCAAACTATTTCTCCTTAGACACATACTTGCTGAAAGCAAATCATTCTATAAACAGGAATAATCATTAAAAAAAACACGCACTCACAAAGAATATAGGACATGCATTTGAATTTTCAAATGCGTTTGTCCGAGAAGCAATGAATGAAATGCTTTTAAATTTTGAAAAATGAAAAGGAAAATGAAAAAAAAAGAGAAAAAAAATGACAACACAAATAATCACACGGAGAAGATCAAGAACAAGGGGGAGGAGGATAAGAAGGAGAATAAGAAAAACAGAAAGAAGTAAAAGTAAAAGTAGAAGAAGAAGAAGAAGAAGAAGAAGAAGAAGAAGATGAAGAAGAAGAAGAAGAAGAAGAAGAGGAAGGAGAAGAAGAAGGAGGAGAAGAAGAAGAAGACTAAAGAGAAGAAGAAAGAATAGCATAAAAGAAGCGGAGGGAGAAAGAGCACATTAGGAAAGGAAAATGAAGAGGATATAAGGAAAAAGGCAAAGAGGGAAGGGGAAAATAAGACGACCAAATTATTCATCAATTACAACTTATATACTATAGAAATGCCAACAAAGATGTGTTTGAAATAAGATTAAAAGGCGTGACAGGAGGGACCATTTTAAGTAGCTGAGCTAAGTTTAGATCTTAGTTGTATGAAAACCCTATGAACAAGTATGATTAAGCGCTGTTGCAAAATGGTATCCGGGCTTAAAACATAGAACCCCTCTCCTCCGACTCATTCAATGTGCCGATCAGCCAGCCTCTTCCTTTCATCTTCCACCGCCCAAGGAAACAATTAAGATTACTTCATATCACCTCTTTAAACGCCCCGCACGAGCGGCGCCCTTTGCCACTGCGCGTAAGACATGTAAGATAAGGAGCGTATTTCTAGCCGTTTATCTCTTTACCAGCGGCAGACGAATAGACTGCCTATAACGGAGAGCGTTGGTGGTTTATTACACAACCATATTTTGTCAAAGCGGATGTTTTTTACTACCTTATCCCACACGCAGGCGGATGTACGCGTAAAAGCGGCCGCTCGATTTAGCCACAGGTTGATAAATCAAAACACTAGGCCTATGCGTGCGTCGTTGCTCCATTAAGAGGTTGCACTCGGAGTTCCTTTTGAGGGTGCAAAGGAAAGTGTCCTTTTATGGGTATTTTTCAGGTTGATAACGCATATCCATGTTATATTCGATCCAACTGTTACTATTCCTGCCCAGGAAACATAAACTATAGTCGATGCTATTTATAATCCATGCCCAATCTTTTGTTCTTTGTTTGCTTTTCTTTACAGATTGGTGGATGATAATAATATGCATCAAAGTAGTGAAATCAATTAGCTCACCAGAATGATGAAATGCTTGTAATTAAATATGAATGAATTTTGATAGCAATGCCATGTGGTTTATCGATGCGGTGCATTTATATCCACGTCGTATTGTATGGACTCAAATTGAACATCAATTATTGGCTGGTATTTCTCATGTTTGGTTTGTAACGTTTTGTATCCATATTGAACTCTCTATGCGTATAAAGTGATCATCACATTTCTTCCGTTATATTTTATCAACATTTTGCCGCACCCCTGCTGTTTTCCTCTTTTTACTGCCTAGAAATTGAAGTAATACAATTAAAAGAGCAATTAAAGGATTACATCAATAAATCTTTCAGCCAATTAACCATGATGTAGCTGCTATCATTGTTATTATTACTAAAATTTAAAATGATAATGTAGTATTTGTAAGACATGCGTGTCTGTTAAAATTCTCGTAAAGATGCCAATTCTTTACGCCTGACAAGCTTGATTCCCGAAAAATAAGGCAATTGGAGATTCACCCGGAAACTCGGTGACCTTATTCACTTTCGTTTACAGACCACACGGATCTAGTTCCTATCCAACTAGGAAACATGCTAGATTTATTGACAAAACTACTAATCTTATTTCCAGGCCATTTTCTGAAATGTGAAAACAAATGAAAATATATACCTAGCGGTCGATGAAACGCGTTAGAGCATTTGTGAAGTACGGTTCGTAGAACACTTTCGACATCATGAGCTCGCATACATACTATAATTTTGTCTATCATACATTCATGTATTGGTTTAAAGTGTAGTGATGCTTTTTTTACTCTAATGGTAAGAAGTTACGTGTCTTTCTGATATTGTTATGTCTTAATGTTTTTTACTCTCTATCACGGTAACGTCTTTTGTGGTCATCGTGAGCATTGGACAAAAAACAGTGATACGCGCTACTATCGCATAATATACACATTTCAGAAGACATCCTGAGTGAAAATGGTGAGAAACGTTTCACGTGTACACACTACAGCCTTGACAACGCTGGAACGCCCAAATCATCTCACAATGCGTGCGAGGTGGTCTGCGGAACCGGTTCGGAGATATGCTTTTATGAACACCTTGAACCACTTCGTTTACTTATTTGTGTAGAACCACTTCGTTTACTTATTTGTGTACGTATAGTAAGCTCGTCAGAGCGCCATAGACCGGTTTAGAAGCTTAGCTGAGATTCCATTAATATAGGTGGTGGAGACTGTGTGGCCATACATCGTCATAACTCCAGTCTCACTTACACACTTTTGCACACAATTGCTACACAAAAACCGCATACAGCAACATAATACCAGGCACTTAAGGAGTTAAACAAAAAAAAAATACGCTGATTGAAAATGCGGAAATCTGGTAACTGGGTCATAAGGTATTCACCTATCATGCCCATGGGGACACATGTAGAGAAAAACACGTGACCAAAGTGAGACAAAAGAGAAACAAATTGGGGAAAACAATTTCAAAACGTCGCATCGGTCTATTGGAGCGAGTCGCATTTGCGTGTTTAAGTGGTGCAGAATCGCAACACTGATTAAGGGTTAATTAAGAAAATAACATTAATTTGAACGTAATCATCCGCGCCTCTACGCGGGGATCTCACCAGCTGCGATTTGTGATATCTTTTGGATAAGTTCATGGATAGGGAATCTGCTGGGATAAAAGGGCGTAAGACTCAGCCCTACCCCCACACACATACATCACATTGGATATATCAACCCTTTGTGTGCCTGAGAAATTGATGCTCTATATGATTTGCGTGCATTTTTTCACAAAAATACACACGTGGCACCCAACAAACAAAGACGAAATGTTATATTCAGTCGTTCAGCCAAATGCACACCAATTGTTAATCTAGTGAAAGAAAAATCGTTCATTAATCATGTTAATATAGATTTTTTTCTCAAAACACCCCTTGCATTAGAATGCCTTTGACTTTCGCATGTATGTGCATTATTCGTTTATTTTCACAGCAAATTCACCAGAAGTGTCAGATACTCATACAAAGTCATGTTCGAATAGTAATCAGTTGTCTTTATTTCCAGTTGCTAGTCCCATCTGGATTTGTACAGTGTACATATTTCTACTGCAGTAGTACACATAACAAAAAGCGTCGTGTGCACGATAGGCCGATGTTGTATGACACAATTCTGTAGGATACATACAAATGATAATGATAATATCAATTATAAAAAAGTAATTTTGGGTTGAAAAATAAGCTCTAACTTGCAAATGAAATATGAATTGCATATAACGCAAGTTTTACAAGTTGGTCTGTATCTGAATGTACTTTACAGTTTCATAACTCCTATAAAAAACACAGATAAATAGGTACAAAAATAATATTGAAATAAATAGTACATACAAATTACATAATTAACATTACATTACATAGATTTCCTTTTAACATAGCGCGTATTTATTATAATAAATACAATAACATATGTACCTTAGAGAGCATGCATTAATATAACATCATAATGTGATTTACAAAATATATGCATTTATATAGAGCATGCATATTACACATAATATTTGTATTTATCATGATACATGAATATCATATAGTTATTTTATGGTATGGTATTAACTAAAATATGTCCAATCACCCATACGCCCTCTTTATCTCAGAGAGCAATCATATCAAGTAATGCAATAAAAATGCCATTCTCATTGGGCTTGAAAAATCGCGAAGTTAGAGGACAGGGACAATATGATCATTCGGCTTTTGGTACAGTTGCTAGGCAACTTTCACCCTAACTTCGCGATTTGTAAAGCCCAATGAGAATGGCACTAATATAACATCATAATGTAATTTACAAAGCAAATGCAGTCATATAAAACATGGACATTATATACATAATATTTTTAACATGATACATGGACACACGCCCGTGACCCTGACCTACTAACCCCCTCCCCATCTCAGATTTCTGCTCTCAGCATGATGGTACGACGATGATGGATCGTTATTAGTTTTCAATAAACACCCCTCGCTCAATCAAGGTAATGAGGAAACACCGTGGGGCGCTAATTAACACAGGTTGGTGGTTCGAGCCTGGGTAACCAAGCGGGAAGATAAGGAGATAGATGGAAGGAATAAGGGATAAATATGACAGGTTTGGCAGCAAATCACCACCAGTCACTCATCGGAAATCTTCCTTCATCATCTCCGGCTTATCTATTAGACTGGTAAGTAGAGATTTGCTTGCCGTACATTAAGTTATACATCTTAATAATGTTATTCTTCAGGCAATGGATCGGTGAAGATGATTAGTTTTGGTTGTAAAGTTATCTGTTATTGATGTGCCATGCCTTCTTGCAACGTGCACTATCCCCTTCTGTTATCCCGTTGGATGCTTATCATAATAATGATACATGTACCCACAATAATACTTGATAATTAGGCTAAATTTGCTATAGAGGTGTTAATTCTTATACATGAATTGTATTTTTTTTTATATCGTTGTTCATTTGTTAACGAGAGCATTGTGATCTTTCCGATGAGTCCTGCAATCTGATCGTCAGAGTTTGTATTCAGTGAAATATACATTTTATGGAGATTTTTTTTCCTCATAAACTTGTCTTTTCAAGCACGACATCGTTTATCTAATCATGGCCAAGACTCTGTTCTGTGTGCTCGCCGCGGCCCTGATTGTCGCCGCTTTCGCCTACGAGATGGAGGACAACACGGCACTCGACGTCGAGTTCCTGAAGAGAGACCCTGAGATGCAGAACTACTTCCTTACGGAGAAGCGGGGCATGAACATGAAGAAGTACAAGTGTGAGTATCGACTCACTGACCCACTCAGCTTAAGCACACTTACCATGCTTACCATGCTTACTGCTAGACCAGTCATTCTGTAATTGGACATGATGTTTATGCGGAGCATAATAATATCGAGATACCGATAGCCAGTTATGAAAAAAAACCCCTCAAGGGTTTAATCTATAGTGTTAAGTTTCTTTCATACTTATTCGTTTCTGCGAGCAAAACTTTTTTCCCGTGCCAATTGCTTCCTTGCAAACTGCCTTCCGTGTTAACGTACAATGAAACAGTTCGCATTGATGAATGATAACCAAACAATATGTTGTCATATTTGTATCAATCATATTTGTCAAACATAATTCTATCCAATAACAATTATAACAGCACATGTACATGAATCAAATTATCACTATTTTGTTGTCTTCATGATATGTTTTACATGTAACTTTGGTTATAACTGCCCCCTCCCTCAAGTCATGTTATGTGTGACATTTATCATGATGTAACTTCATTGCTCATTTGTTCGGGCTTAGGTGCCACTAGTGCAAGCTTTCATGAATCCTGGATTTTCTTCACCCATAAATACATTTGAACAATTATTACAAAAAGATAAATCCAAGATACCAATTGATGTTTACTCAAATTGCTATTACAGCCTAAATGGTACAGATATGTCACAAACTATTCAATGTTCAACTATGTAACATGCAAAATGTTCACAAAGTGTTCGTTTGAAGAAAAAAAATACTGTTTTTAAATCAAACCTCGCTTTATTCAATGTTTGTAGATTGCCAGCAATTCAACCAGGATTGTTGGTGTTCTAAGCGTGGTGGAAACATCATCTTCTGCAACGGTGAGAAAATAATCATTCCATTCTTAATTGTGTAAGTTAGGAAAACTAGTTTTTCGTGAAAAATTGTTTATCAAGGGGTGATAATATACCACGAATATCATGGTACACATGTGATAGTACTTACAATGACTGTTGGGTTATTATATCGTAATAGCTCTGAAAAAAGACAAGGAAAGCGAGAGAGAAAATAAAGAAGAAAGTTGTAGTGGTGAGGGTGAGAGTCAACGTATTCTTTTGGAGAAGTTATCTCTGAAAAGAGCTTGGGATAATTAGCCCATGATTATGGTCGAGTAACGTGTTCGAGAACATGGAGTACGATTAAACTATACTTCAAAGCATGGAGAGGAAACATGTGAAGAACTTAAGGGTATGCTACCACAATTACAGTAATAGAAAAGGTAGAGATATTTAACTGTTTATACGCCAGTAATGCATTTTCCACAACTAATACTCACAGATCCCATAGAGGGGCATAGTTTTCCCAGCACGCAAAGGGTTATCTCCTACAAGTATACTGTTCCGATCATCTTATTGCTAGCCTGGTCTTATTTAACAGGAGCCGCCGATGGATCCAGCATCTGAGACCGTCAGCCCACACAACCTCTGTTATACTTCCCGGCGACGATTCGAACCTCGGACCCACTCAATGATACCCCTTCAGGTGGTGCAACAAACCACAGGATTTGTGTTACGTCATGTTTGATTGTCTTGTAGTCATTGCGCAATGAAAGAAAAAAAACAAAAAGAATAGGACATTAAACGATGCTTGAAAGTAAATTGTGATGACATGTCGTGTTTTTTTGGAGTACAGTTTTTTGTTTTAAATGTGTAAAAAATAAAGCATCATGTTATTGACTGACTTCATACATTTTGATAAAGAATATCATGATACAATACATGACGTGAATGGAAAGGGAATAAAAGAAAGAGAGAGAGAAAGAAAGAAGAAAAACGGGAGAGAGAACGAGAGAAAGCAAAGAGATATATATAGAGAAAGAAGGAATTACGAAGATGCAGCAGAGAGACATACAGAGAGAAAGGGAGAGAGAGAGAGAGAGGGGACAGAAATAACCATGTAGAGAGGGGGAGAAAGATAGAAAGGGAATGAATGGAGAGAAAACATGAGACGGAAAGCGAAAGAAAGAAGGAGAGAGAGAGAGAGATAGAGAGAGAAAAAAAAGAGAGGGGGGGGGGAGAAAGATGGAAGAGAGCGGGGAGCCAGAGTGAGATAGAAGATTATTGAAAAAGGGAAGATGCATCACAAGAAATGCATGTGGACAGTTGAAGAGGTATAAAGAGGGTGAAAAAGCATCTCAATCACATCAACCCAACCAATCAATCATTCTTTTCAGCTGTCAATCAATAAAGATAAACAATCAATATATCAATCAATGAATGAACCACAAATATTGAAGATACCACACCTATGAGTGTGCGCATATGAATTAAACGCGTGAAAGGAGGAAGTAGGAGGTGGAAGTGATAGAGGAGTATGTGTGCGTGAAGGGTGAGGGGGGGGGGGGCTTCTCCTCCCACCCCCACCCCCCTTTGGCCCACCCGCCAGCCTTCTACCTGCTCCGTGACTCGATGCGAGTTCTATGAACAACAGACTTCCGGAAGATATGTTCGGCAGAGATGTATTTACATTGGCTCTATACAAACCAGTCTATGAACTCCAGTGAACACATTGAATAGCATAAACACTCCATGCGCTCAGAACAACCTCTTTTCATGCTGAAAAATGAAAGTTTCTTATCGTTGATACGTAACCATTTTTTTAACAGAAAGAACGCAACCTTCCGTCGAGCGGAGAAAGCGTTTTGTGCCTGCCCTAATTCCGGACAAAAAGATGACCATGAATATTGCCCTCAACGGATAACATAGAGATAACATAACAGGTTACTGCATGTGCCCTTTCGACGCTCTGCGTGCTTTTCAATGTAGATGTTAGGAATTGTAAGCACTGGCTATTGCCATAAATACTGCTGAATGGTATAGAACTGTACTGTAAACGTATATATGAATGCATTTTGAATTGAAATCATGTCGCGTAGTCAAGTGAAATACCTTTGTGTTACAGAATGCCAGTTCATGCCAGTCTCCATGAACACAATCAACACATGTTTAGTTATTACCGTGATTTCTTCGTACCCTTTTTGGCGTGATACATCCTTTACAAAAAAAGTGAGTTCTCATAACAAAAGAGAGCAAATGGGTTTGTAGTGGTGAATGTCCTTTATTTGAAATCTTAGTCTCTGTCGGCAAATTGCACTTTACTAGTGATAATGATACAATTTTCACTTTAACATTTCCATTCTGTTTTTCTTCAATCCGCTGTCGAGTGTGTGCAATGGCGCCCCCTGCGAGGGCATTGACGTGAATAAGTAAGTTGGAATCATTGGTATTCAGACATGAAAACGATAGGGAGGGAGAGAGAGAGAGAGAGAGAGAGAGAGAGAGAGAGGGAGAGAGAGAGAGAGAGAGAGAGAGAGAGAGAGAGAGCGCAAAATATAGAGCGAGAAAGACAGAGAGAGAGGAAAGCACGAGAACAAAAAACAGTGTGTGTGTGTGTGTGTGTGTGTGTGCAACAATTTGGAATTGAGAGAGATGAGAGATAAAGAAAACAGAGAGAGCGGGAGAGAGTTAGCGAAACAGGCAGACAAACATGCAATATTACAGGGAAAGGGAAAGCGACAGAGCACAGAAACAAACAGAGAGAAAGAGAGAGAGAGAGAGAGAGGGGGTGGGAGGGGGGGGGGATAGACGGATCGAGAAAGATAAAAATGTATACATATAGAGACATAACACAGACATGCCGGTGTGAAAGAGAGACAGGTGAATATCCTATAGGGATAGGGTGGGGGGATGGAAGATAATGAGAGGGAGGGAAGGAGAGGAAACACAGAAAAGGAACCAGAACGAAATAGATAAATAGATAGAGAGAAAGAGAGAGAGAGAGAGAGAGAGAGAGAGAGAGAGAGAGAGAGAGAGAGAGAGAGAGAGAGAGAGAGATAGAGAGAGAGAGAGAGAAAGAGAGAATACAATCGCTCATATTGGCCACGCGTTCCGGTCCATGCGCCTATTTATCCTTGCCACATCCCTACGGATCGCTCATAAAACACCTCCAACAAGCTAACCAGTCACCTCGCCATGCTCACCCAATTATGATATTCTCAAGGTGCATGAATGCTTAATTCATTGAACGCACTCAACCTACGTCATGCTACACTATATAGCATTAAAGGGAGACACGACTCTACGCACGATGATAATTACTACACAAGTTGCTAGATGAACATAAGAAGTAGAGGGGGAGTCGGCAACTTATCATGGCCGGCATTCCATCAACGTTTAACATGTTTAAGAAAAGTTATTTATTGTATGCAAAATGTCTAGGAATAATTACTTACGTAAGTAATCATTGTTTAAGCGATATTCTTAAAGTTAGAATTACAGTTAGCAAAGTCTTACATCTGAGTAACTTGGATTAATTGGCGATTTAAGCAAATTTGGCTTTAATTTGCTTAGGTTTAAAGAAAAATGCGGACATTTTGTGCTCAAGTAAGTTGATGGGGTATCGACACTGGACGTTATGAATGTCAATGTTTAATTGTCATCCCCTTAAACACATGGGACAAATAGGAGATTTTAAGCTGCATGTAATTTGAGCGATTACATAACTGTTCCAGACAGAAAAGAAGAATGCACCACACTTCAACACCAGTGTATCTTGCCCAGTAGCCTGACGTAATGCACATTCCTTACTTATACAATCCTAAAAAATGCTAACAAATATGTTACTTTGTAAATAAAATAAAGCGTGAATACTTTGTGTTACGTAAGAAATTGCAATGTTGTTTACTACAGGCAGGCCCCGGCTCCTGAAATATGACAGCGGCGACGGAGTTGAATAAACAACGCTATTATGATTATAATGATATTCATATAACATAAGTGGATATGACAAACATTAAACGCTTAACTCAAAAGAATAGATAAAGTCTATCGTAGATCAGAACATTTCAACATATGATTATGATTGATGATTGAGAGAGAGAGAGAGAGAGAGAGAGAGAGAGATCAGTGAAAGACAGAAAGAGAGAAATAGAGAGAAATAGAGAGAAATAAAGAAAGGGAGAGAGCGAGAGGGAGAGATAGAGAGAGAGAGAGAGAGAGAGAGAGAGAAGAGAGAGGGAGAGAGAGAGAGAGAGAGAGAGGGGGAGAGAGAGAGAGAAAGAGGGGGAGGGGCACATACAAACAGACAGACAAAGAAACATACATACAAACATATTGACAGAGACAAGTGTCAAGGGGACGACAAACCAAGGCCAAAATTAAAGCAATACTATTAACCACTACGGGAAATATAATAATCATAATCACATAATCATGATAATGTAGAGTCTAATCATGTCACGATTTCTTCAGCTAGCCCTCCCAGACGGATTAGTCATAGGGTTGAACTGCGAGGGCGTGTTGTCAATTTTCCTACCTTGAATGAGTACTACCATTATTGGTGTAAAAGCACTTTCCAGTGCATTAAATAAAAATGCATGAACGCGTGTATTTCATATAATGATCATAATGTATACTACTAGAGAATAATGCTCTTCCAGCGCGTAGCCGGCCGGTAGTGCAGCGGTAAATTCCGGAAAATGTAGGTAACATGATTTTTGCGTGAACGCGGTATTACAAATTGACTCTTTATTCGAAAGAAGTATGATAAAAGAACATATTGGATGAATTTCGTGTACAAAATCAACATTTAAGTATAAGGATACAAACTTATTGATGTTGATGAAATGAACTATTTTTCTTTCAATCTAATAATTTTTCCACTGATCGTATGGATGACCCTGGATAGCTAGAAGCTGTTCTCAACAACAACAACAACAACAACAACAACAACAAAAAACTTAACAATATAAAAAAGTACACACTAATGTAAATGTAAATACAACTGAAAGGATAAAAAATATACATAACACAAAAGATTAATCACAAACAAAATAGAGAACAAGGGAATAGCCATGTGTTGCACTAATACTTATCCTTAACAAACTGAAAACCATACTATAGATTGTCCTCTTTTATTTAGCATGTTGAAAGCAAACTAATTACTTTGGACCGGAGATCCCCTTTAGATAACAATGTTTTTCATAGTGATATGGGTCTTGACCATGTTGACACGGGCAGGTTTGACGACCTAGAAGAAAAACTTACATAAATCATACACTTTCAACTAACATACCAAAGCTTCTAAAATTTGCACAAAATGTATTGGCATCTGAATGTACACATTTCACCGAACAATTATTGAAAACACATATAATATTGATCGTACGGGGAGCAAATTTGATTAGAGCGCAAACAAATACACGTTGAGGAAATATATTTAATGAAATTGTTTAACATGCAAAAAGAACGTAATTAATTATGAAACTGAAATTCAAAGACATCAAGGCAAACAGGGTATCAATAATACATATCACTCGTTATTCGATGATTATACTCAAACACTTTCTAATATTTGATATGTGTTTTGAAGTTGTCATAGCAGCCACACTTTCCTGAAGAAATTGTCTGGTCTTCGCTTCAGTCAGCAGACGACAGGCTGACGCGCGGGAGACAAAAATTACATTTCTTGGCGAACCCCCCCCCCCCCCCCTAACAACCCTTACCGGAACTAGCGAACTGAAATGCGAGCGTTACTAAAGATTAGCAGGAGAGCGCGTAATCCGATTGCGTTCATGAGATATGGAAAGACTGATAAGAAAAGTCGTTGTACTATTACCACTCGGTTGCAAATGATTTAGAGTAATCTATTCTCATTTATGCATGTGTATATTTGTCTAATCATCTTGGAACAGGCACAATGCTGGAATCTCATTGGGTGCTTCCATCTCATGTGCCCATGGTAGGTACAATAATGCTGTATACAACATGGTGAAAAATCTGTATTGCAACATGAAGTGGAAGCTCGCCAAATGATAAGTGCATTATGATTCGTGTTTCCATTTTGGAAATGATATAATTATAGATATTGACTGGCCTGAGGGATCTAGTTATACCTATGGGCTCAGAGAGATCTCGGAACTAGAAATATTTACGAGGCGTTAGCTGAGGGATCATCGCGTGGCTCTTGAATTACTGTGGGCCAATAATTTCACAATTTCCAGAATATCAAAGCATTCTATTATTTTTTTGACCGAGTACTGTAAATGATAAATGATATATTGAACCTACAACTACTAAAAATGATATTTCTCGGCAGAGCAAACATCTTTCTCTATTTGTCATCAGCATTGATTTTGGAGTGCGTGCAACGCGCGTCTCACCGGACACTAATTTATGCAAAAGTAATCATAAATCATAATCATATGGTTAAACATATGTCATGACGGTCACCCATTCAGATAAGAGGAATCTTAAAAATAAATACCGGTTTATAAATATGTATATCCTCAAATCGATGATACCTTCAGATTGGGCCCGTGTTATTGTTGCAGTTATAATGAAGTTGTGATATGAACGTGATAAGAGATAACTCCTTCTGTGCCAAACATGTTGTTGCGCTACATGCCATGCTAGCATTACTGGTATAAAGACATGATGCGTATGACATAGGTACCAGGGCCCCGATGCATAAAATTTACCATTAATGTTAACTCTACCGTCAATGGGAGCTACCATGGTAAAAATGCTCGACAGCCAATCAAATGCAAGGTTTCCATAGAAGTTGTCATTGGTTACAAAGTTACCATCAGTGGTAAGTTTTATGCAACAGGGCCCTGGAGACTTAACCTACTCTGTCTCAGACAAAACTGTTACTTAAAGGAGTTCCCGTGTATTACTGGTCCACACACAACGTATGGTGAAGGAACATATGGCATGTTTGCATCATACACACTGACTATATAGAGTAGCATTTTGGCTGCATGTTAAAGGAGTTAAGTGACGTTTGGGCGTGGCGCAGCTACCGGTGAAGATAAGATGGTTACGTGTAGCGCCGATCTAACTTAACCTTTAGACTGCTAATGCTGCATAAGTAATACACACAAACCCAATAGAGACATCCGCTGACAAAGCTAACATCCGGCTCGTAGGGGTTTACCAACCATCCACTATTATGACTATCTGGTATATCACTGTCTATTCGAGTGAAGAGATAATCTCTTCTATCTACTCATCTGCTGATCTGAGGGTATTTGCATGTTCTCTACCCATGTTATATACGCCAAATACCCCCGGGAACTTGTTACTTCCTATGTTCTTACACCTCCATGAGAAAAACTAAGAAGATAAAGGTTTCATCAGGTTCAATGTCCATGGCTTGAGTAAGCCTTTTACGGCTGAGCGTGTATCGGCATTGAGATGCATAGCGTGTGGATGGAACGACCTACTTCAAGCATGTCAAGGTTGTGTGCATATATGTTCAAGATAAATTACATTGGTCATGTTGGTTGAGTGCTAGTTGGACTTTTCCGAACATTGCCGAATAAAGAAACTGAAATACAGATTAAAGAAATGATACAATTTGAAATGTACCTGTATCACATACAATATTATAAATACATGTACATGTATTATCATTATGTAAAACTCATGTTTCACATGATATTGATCACTTCAGGAAAATACGAAAACGATAGCGAAGCACCAGTTGTAAAAAAAAAGGAGCAAGAAGAAGTCATGTTTGAGTCCTTAGCATTATACTACTAATCCAGTTAAAAGATGGTTTGTATTTGCACAATCAAATTAACGCAGTCGCAGGAATTTCAATTCAAGGGCATGGAATGTCAGGCGGGAACCTGTTTTAAAAACCTGATCTAATTTGGCCGAGAGAAAGGAATGGAGGCAGAAAGAACTCAACCGACAACAGAGGGGAGAGATAAAAGGGCTGGTGATCGAGAAGTGTCGCTCACAATGCTCCAGTGCTCTTATGATGTTAACTCAGTTTCTGAGAATGTGATATTATCTTTCAATGATACGCGTACATTCGGGGACGAGGCATGGTGATGTTTGTGAATGTATAAGTGAATGGGATATACTAACGAGGGGTGTGTGGAGAAATTATATAGTGCTTAGGGATTTGGAAAAAATAGGTAAAAAAGAAGCAGACGTGATCGAGAGGGAGGAGATAGAGAGAGAGAGGTAGATAGAAGAGGTAGAAAGAGAGAGAGAGAGAGAGAGAGAGAGAGAGAGAGAGAGGGGGGGGGGAAAGAGAGGAAAAAAGAGAGAGAGAGAGGAGAGAGAAATAGAGAGAGAGAGAGAGGGAGGGAAAGAGAGGGGTTTATAAAGAGAAAGAGAAAGAGAAAGAGAGAGAGAGAGAGAGAGAGAGAGAAGAGAGAGAAATAGAGAGAGGGAGGGAGAGAGAGAGAGAGAGAGAGAAAGAGAGAGAAAGGAGAGGAGGGATAGAGAGGTGGTTGTAATTAGAAGTAATAGGGAGACAGAGGCAGAGGCAGAGACAGAAGCAGATAGAGAGAGGTAGGGAAGGAAATTAAACAAAACTTTCTAGAGGGAGAGACAGGAAAAGGGGGAAAAGTCAAAATACGCGTGGAGGAGACAGAGAGAGAGAGAGAGAGAGAGAGAGAGAGAGAGAGAGAGAGAGAGAAGGAGGAATCGAGGTGATAGATGGGAGAAGATATGGTAGCATTATTATATACAAAATACTGTTGTTGTGCTTGAGTACATCAAATCGATGAATGGATGATGCTGCTGCGAAGCGTAAGGGGGTAAAAGGAAGGGTGCAGATATTAGACATGAAATCGTAAAGAGAACGCGGTAGACGATGGAAAACAAATCACCCAATCAAATGGTATTCATCACGACAAAGAGAGAGAGAGAGAGAGAGAGAGAGAGAGAGAGAGAGAGAGAGAGAGCGAGGGAGAGAGAGAGAGAGGGGGGGGGGGAGAAAGATGGGGAGAGAGAGATAAAGAGATGGAGAGAGAGAGAGAGAGAAAGAGAAGGGGGAGCACATCACAGAGAAGGGGGATAACGGGCAGCGCACGTGTGTAAGTAAGATCACGGGGCAATAATAATAATAATACAAAGAATTTATATAGCGCACTTTCCTTATCAATCAGATGCTCAAAGGCGCTTCAGAGCAAATTAAAGAGAGAGAGAGAGAGAGAGAGAGAGAGAGAGAGAGAAATACAATACAGGTATGAACTTGTATGTCAAAAAGCACCATTATACAGGTATGTCTTTAGGTTGCCCTTGAAGGTGGTCACTAACGTCAGGGTTTTCAAACTCTGTGGAAGAGAATTCCACAGAGTTGGCCCTGCGTGTGCAAAGGCCCGTTCTCCCCACGATCTCTTTGAAACCAGAACTTGCAAAAGACCGGATGTGGAGGATCTTAAGGTTCGTGATGGTTGGTAGTTGTGGCTGGGGGAAGTTCCGTTGACAATATGAAAGACTAAAAGAAGTATTCCCTCAGGGGCAACCAATGAAGACTTTTCAAGACAGGGGTGATGTGTCTGCGCTTGCCGGTTAAAGTTATAATGCGTGCAGCTGCATTTTGTAACTTCTGCAGTTTCCCAATTTGAGAGTAAGTTGTATAGGAGGCCATTACCAAAATCGAGCCGCGACGAAATAAGTGAATGTACTAGTTTATCTGTTGCAGAGCGAGTGAGATACTTTCTTATAAATCCAATGTTGCGCAATTGATAGCGAACTGATCTTCAAATACTTGTAATCTGATGGGACATAGACATATGGGAGTCAAAAACAATACCAAGGTTGCGACATGATTTTGACAAGGGAATGTTGCTACCTGAGATGGAAATGGAATCAATGTCTAATTTGTTGAGTTGAGATTTTGAGCCAAAAAGTAAGAACTCACATTTACTTTCAAAATTTATGAGTGTGACTTCAAGCAAGTGTCAATGTCCATTATACACCTTTCCAGATTACAAATAGCTTGGGTGGTAGAGAGGAGGAGAGGTGTACGCAGATAGACAAACAATATTCATATTTGATAATTAAGCGAGCATATACTTTTGTCACAAGCGGCCAGCGGCAAAGAGCTTCGGCATTTAAGTAGTTTAAAGGGAAAGTTCACCCTGGATTTAATTTGATTTTTATCAAAGTAGAAACATGGAATGTACATATTAGTGAAGGTTTGACGAAAATCCATCAAAGAAAGTTATGTTTTTGGTTTTGTGACGTCTCCTGCGAGTTGCTTTCTCATTATTTTGTGTACTACTTTTCTTTTAAATGTCCATTTTCTCAAGAGGATATATTCTATTTTACTTATGTATGTAATTTATCATTAGACACATGTTTTTACACCCAAGCCTATGGAAAAGATGTATTCCTTCTTCAAAAAACAGAAATAGAGCAAATTGTGAAATCATTCATATAACATATGGGAGAGCAACTCGTGATTGACGTCACAAAATTAAACATTTAACAAGTCATAACTTTTCTGTCCTTTGACGGATTCTCGTCAAATCTTCATCATTATGTTATTGCTTTAATTGTACTACTATAACGAAAACCAATCAAACTTCAGGGTGAGCTATCTTTTGCAGCTTGTCATCATCATCATAAGAGGAACAAACATATCGATCCCTTCACACCTGTTCACATTTGCACCGCAGAGGCTGGCCCTAGTGGTATTTACACATGGGTAAATGGAACAAATTAGTTGTTTATGTGAAAGGGCTGTTGGGGGTGATTTCAATTTTGAAAATAAATTTTAGGCATACACTCAGTAGTACTAAGGATAGCGTACTCCATCCTGTAAATGAATGAAAAACAAGTCAGACAAACATCTTGGAACCAGAGGGATTTGAACCTTCAATCTAATGCTCACAGGGCAGCGACTTTACCACCCAAGGTATTTCTAGTTCACGGTTTAAAACATGATAACAGGCAAACAAAAAGCTAAGAGTGAAGAGTGTCGGGAGTGTGTTCGTCATGTTACCTGACAGGCACGAGATTGAGCCGACCCCGTTCTGTCCATACCGATCATGCCGATCTCACACACCTTTAAGATTACAGTCAAGCGCACGCTCATCTCAAAGGGGAAAGGAAGCATTCATAATATTGATCAAATCACTCACTTTTCTGTGGTCCACCCAGCTGAGACACTTCTTCCGAATCCTTTTTATAATTTGGCTAAGGTTGTGTTTCCGTCTATTTATATTAAATCGTTTTTCTCTTAATGGAGATAGAAAAATACTAGCCATGATTAAAGTGCTCTGAGATTGTCCCAAGCTGCTTTAATGTATATATATTCTTTAATTTATTGTCGCATAATTGAAACTCTTTTGACCTGTCAGTTGTAACTCTTCGTTACCGCCGATCTTTCCTTTACAGCCTCGCGTACGTGCGTTTCGCCTAGAATCCTGCATTGGTCCACTACTGACCGGGAGTGAAGCTAGCTGACCAGCGCTAAATTAAATTCGCATAAAGAGAATTTGCCGATTTTGTGATCATACGACCGAAACAGGTGAATATGAATGATTACGTACTGGTACATGTACCTGCTACATTTGATGTTACTATATTATGTAACGTGTAACTTTGTTAGTAGTTTTACAAACGAACTAATTCAGTATAATTGGCCTCTTATTAATTTGTGGGAAACTTAATGTAACTTTGCTTATAATTACATCCTATTTATTTCTGTATAAATTGTGAAACAATGTATTATCGTTTGAAAGGTAGACATATATATATATGTACCTGAAGAATACTATCCTCGTATATGTAGAGTGTTCGCAGTCCTTCTCAGGAAGAGCTTTTAAATGATAATACACAAGTTTAAAAAGATGACTGTGGATTCGTCATGTTTATTGTGCAACTCGGAGTTTCACGGAACCTGAGATGTAATCATCAGGCAACTCATGATGATGATTGCAACTCAGGTTGCGTGAAACTCCGAGTTGCACAATAAACATGACGAATCCACAGTCATCCGTTTAAACTTGTGTATTTTATATATATATATATATATGCATATCTTAATACTGACATAAAGATTTTGTAAAAAGAATACCATTTAGTTAAGCCTAAGCATCATGGTGTTGTAATCTAATTTTAAATTTATGCTGCCTACAATTTGTAAAAAAATATAAGAACTCTGTAATCTACCTATAATATGCATTAAAAAAACATGAATCTATCATATTTGACTCATTGTAAAACTTTGTGCAATTCGGTCCTTGCCGCGACCTGATTTTTTTTTATCAATAAATATATACCTTTGAATCAAAATCAATCATATTCAATCATTATTTGCTATTAATTTATCCTTTTAATAGAGCTTGGTGCTGAGATAACACTTCAGCGAAATTGTAGATTTAGTGTATTAATTTGAAGTATTTGTATTCATATTCATTCAGAATTGATATTCATACATGCTTTAATATGTATTCATATTGGCAAACAAAAGAAAATAACAAAGAACGATACAAAATAGATTTGCAGTAATATTCAATAGGGCTCTGCTTTTTTTGAAGGCACGTAGCATACAATACAAGGAATATACACTGTATAATGACATACCCAGATTGATATAATATACTCTATTGAAACAACACGTGAATATAAAACATATAACATATAACATGTCAAGAAAAAAAAAAGAAAGTAAAACGGAAAAAATAGCAATATGTCAAATAATATTTTATAGGTGATTTGTGTTCTTTTTCATTTTGTACATGATGCCTCAAGTTTTTTTCTAAGCAAATCAAGAACTATTTGGTTAGTCTGTGTGAGCGGTGGACGTGGGTGACTAGGGTTGGAGAAGATATCTCTATTCAATTAAACCTATAGACAGGCTGAATGACAGAAAGAAAGAGGCCAACATAAGCAGAGGGTAATTATCATATTTCTTTTATTGATGGCTAAAGTTAAAGGGAATTGCTCCAGTCATGCCGCTTTTCTCTCGTAGACAACGTATAGATGCCGCATACAAAACGGTGAGTCAGTAATGAACTTAAAGCAACGTTTGCATGCACGCCAAAATTCACATGTTAATTTGTGTCCGTGGGTTCCAACATTTACTTTCTCCAGCTCGCTCGTACTATACGTGTTTTCAAAGTAAAGCAGCGAAGCATTACAGTCCGTTGAACTGGAAATAATATAATACACCTGTCAGAACTTGGCAAAAATATTCGAAATCACGAAGAATGGATAGTCACGATTGGCCGTCGTCTTCGGCAGATGCAGAAGCATTATCACGTTTTGATCAGAACTTTGAGGAAATAATTACTCCATGTCTCAATGAATCGTTAACGAGCAGGTACGTGGAAGGAAAAAGAGAAGAATTATCCACCCTCAATATTACCTTCAAACCGTTCATTTTCCTTTTATTCTTTCCCTCTCTTTATCTTCTTTTCACTTTGTCTCTAACTTCCTTTTGCTACTTATCTCCCTTTTCTCCCACTCTTTCTCTATCAAACATCGATATGTCTGTCTATCTCTCCATTCCCATCTACAATCATTTCCTATCTTCTCTTGGTATCTCCTTATCACACATACACACTAACTCACTTCCAATGTTTCGATACATGTCTGTCTGTTGTTCTGTCTTTCAGTCTGTCTTTCTGTTTTACCCCCTGCCTCTCTTTCAGATGTGTAGCCGTATTCGTTCAAACTGGAAGGTAAAGGTGGTAGAAGGTAAGCCCAAAATATGACCCAAAAGCCTTCCATTTTGTCTACTTCCGTTCTATGAAGCTACTATCAACATTATTCGTTAAAGAATTCCCTGAAGGTTACAGCCCGTAAAAACAAAAACAAAAAAGACCAGTGATATTTTAAATTCTATAGATGGTTCTAAATCATGGATCAGCTTTGGTATTGCTTGTACCTCTTTCTAATTACCCTCTGGTATAATCAAGGATATCTCAGCATAGCTTAAATGTGTCTAAACTGGTCTGAACACTGTACCTCATATACACATACACTTTACACGTATACTTCTCTTGGCAGTCTATGGGCACATTGAAGGAGAAGTTAAAATTCCTTCTCACAACTACCTGATTGATATGATAACGAAGTGGGGAAAGGGGTAAGGGTGGGGTGTGTGTGTGTGTGTGGGGGGGGGGGGGGGTGCAAACCATCCGCGACAATGTTTCCCTCGTGACAACCAACTCAGTCCGTCTGGGGTGGCTGTCAATCGAGTATCGATACCTTCCCAAACCCTCCCGGCCCACACTGAAAATGAAAACAAATCTGATCAGGTTTACTAAACGCTAGAGGGCAAGACCAGAAGCTAACAAAAACATTGATCGCATAGTGTCGAACTTCGCACTGACAACTCCATTTCTTTTAAATACGTTGTGCACTCAAGACAGCAAGATGGGTAGCACTTCACCAGAAATAGCAAAAAGAGATAATTAGGTCAATTATACCCCGAAACAATCACGACTTGGTCGTCACTCCCATAGATGCATTAATAGATCCTGGGAAAAAGCAGCCAATTTCACTTATTGAATTTTAGAATCATGTGATAATTTTAAGAGCAAGCGTTTTTCTTCGCCCTTGCCATAATATGCACACGCATACCCATATGCCACGCTGTTTAAAATTGCCTGAAGGTTTGTCGATTAACCTGGTCGATTGAAAACTGCATTTGGGTACATTTTGATCAATACTGGGTATTGAAGTACATTAGGGAGAATGTGTGTGTGCGCCTATAAATAACTGTGATAAGGGTGCGTCGTTTATAGCCATAGTATCATATCAGGCATGAACCCACCGATGATAATGTCAAGATTATGAAATCTAAATTGGACAAACATCGAGGATAAATGTGGTAGATTAATAGAAAGTCTGGATAACGATTTTTCCTCTCCATTTTTTGTTCGTATTGCATGAACACTTATTGTGAAAGAGAGAGAGGGAGAGTGAGAGAAGAGAGAGAGAGAGAGAGAGAGAGAGAAAGAGAGAGAGAGAGAGAGAGAGAGAGAGAGGAAGAGAGAGAGAGATGGGGGGGGGGGAGGGGGAGGGAGGGAGATAAAGAGAGATGAATATAGAATGTGAAAGAGGAGAGTAGAATAATAGAGGTAGGTAGAGAGAGAGAGATGGAGTGTAAGGCAGAGAGAGAGAGAGAGAAAGGGGTAGGGCGAGAATTTAAGAGAGAAACAACATATAGAGAAGATCAGGAAAGAAAAAATATATCTGAGAGGTGGAGACAGTGTTTGGTTTGAAAGTAAGAGAAAGAAAGAGAGAGAGAGAGAGAGAGAGATAGAGAGAGAGAGTAATTATAATACAATCATGTGTCAGTTTGAACACCATGCAAGGCGCAATGTCATTATGGTCACGATGACGCGCCAATCGAAAGACGAGAGAAAAAAACGCCATAACACATTCCATTCATATCAGCCATAGCCACGACTTTCAAAGAAGGATACGCCTGATTATGCCCTCTTTACGACTTTGGATGAGGCTCAATAAATTTGCCGCTTCGAGCTGCATCATTATGACAAACTTCCATCAAAGTGTGGATTAGTTCTTCTTAGACGACGATTATAGTTCGAATCTCGGCCAAGCTGACGAAGATAATGTCACCGCCTCCTTTCTTTCTCCCAAGTCTCTCTTCCCTCTTTTCTTCCCTCTTTCTGAAAGACCAGAATATACGTCAGACGAACGTGTTATGCTTCACTTAAAATGAAAAGGAAGGCGGTCGCAGTAATAATGGTACAGAATTCTCGCGGCGACTAAGCTTACGACTTAATCGTACACAAGTGTGAAGTTCCTCCTCGCATAGCTATTTCAAAATCGGGGCACGAGAGCTATTTTCTGCTGTAATAAGTAAACATGTCCGATCTTAAGTGTGTGTATTCATCTTTTTGATCAAATTACGACATCGAAGCCTTGATCTCATTATTATACAACTCGCGAAAGATGCACGTGGACGTGGTAAATAGTGAAAAGCGTAGCGGTTGCTAAAATATGATCATTCTTTCTGCGGTGTACTTGTTAAGATGCGCTGATACTGGAAGTATAGTTTGAGTAATCGGCTTTGGAATTTAGATGCGAATGGTGTTATTGCAAGTATAGGGGGGAAATTGTAGGTTGCAATCTGAACCCAATATAGGTCGGAAAATTAATTTAATCGCGTAGTTCGTTACATTTGTGTAATTCGATTAAAATATGAGAAAGACGGTAGAAAGAAATGGCGGAGGAGAGATGATGTGTGAAGAAGAGGGGGAGAATAATTTTTAAGTACGCTAAGAGAAAGAGTTAGAGGAATGTAAGGAAATAATATGGAGAAGTATAAAAAGCATAAAAGAAGGAAAAGCAGAAGAAAAAATGAAGAAAGAGAGAGAGAGGAAGTAGAAGGTGAATAAAAAAAGAAATACAATGATAAATCATGAAGAATTAGAAGTCAACATACATAAAAAAGAAGAAACGGAAAAGACTGAGAAGAAGAAGCAGAAGCAGAAGAATGAGAGATCAATCGGAAGGAGGAGAAGGCATGGCATGGGTGGGAGGAGGACGGAAGGACGAGATTGAGGAAGAGGAGAAAAGAACGAAGATTGATGTCGACGATACAGGATAACGTATGAGACTAATGACGTCTGATAACTCACTCTACTCAACCTCCCCCCTCCCTTCCGCTTCCAGTGTTCTCTACTGGGCCTCTTAAAGCCTTGTCACACTCACACCCTTCAATGGAATATGAATGTTTAACTTGAATCGACGGTGTGCATGTAACCATTATTGACTGCGTGTTAACGCTCACCTTATTCATATTGCATTTTTCAAGGGCAACGTAAATTCTGTTAAAGGTTTATAGGTCCTTCTCATCCTAAATTCATATTTACTCTCCTAATAGGCGATTCATTTGGTCTTCGATGTCACTCTATTAATCGCCCTAATCACAACACCTCCACACCAGCCTTCGCCCACGTCAATCCTCGAATCATTCTAATAGGGTATAGTCCTTTCACCCTTAAGTGCCAGCCAAACTTCTTCGTGGGATATGTGTACATGTATATCATGTAAAATTGCGAAAGTGGCATAAAGAGCTACAGTAACTATCAAAGATAAGGTACAAGATATCTTACGTTCGAGCCTCTACAAAACGATCTGGGAAGGCATCTACGCATTCAAGAAAGGTGATATTGGCGTAACATTCACGCGTACAGTAGTATGTCCAAGAATAGAATTTGCATGGACAGTAATCAATTCGTGGTAATCCGTAAAACAATAGGGGCATTCACACACAATGTGGAAAAAAATCACGAGGCAGCAAGCTGAGCGTAATGTACGCGCGAATAAAAAGAGAATCGTGATTAAAAAACCAGCAGCTGACTAAAGAATCAGCATCTGATTAGTTTTACAACCAAAATGGTTTGTCAGAATGCTGACTAACGATGCGTCGTATCGGTAATCATGATTACCGAAATACTGGTTTAACCAGCGTTTCATACGAGAGCTGACTATAGAATCACGGTAAATGCCACCCAAACTGTGTGTGAACAGAAGGTCGTAACATTTAATCATGACTAACAAATCATCATCTGTGAAAGCATGCGCTCTCTACGTTCAGTCAGCTGCTGATTCTTGAAGACATTAAACAAAGGACAGTGTGGACAGTTGTGATCCGTTATATTAGACATGATTCGCTAATAATGATTCTTTAGTGATGATTAAGGATGAAAAATCGGGTGAGTGAATAGGCTGTAACACTAACAAGAGAGCGCCGCGATTGTTATGCGCGCCTTCCTCAAAGATAGCGGCTGCTCACGAAAATTGCACTAATGAGTGAGAATTTTGAGTTCACACGTTCATAAAAACGTCAAATTTCGACCAAGTTCGAAACATTAATGTGTAAATCTTACTAACTTCGGTGTGTGAATGCTCCTTTAAGCGCACTGTAATAATATTACTCCATCGGAGCATTCCGAGCAAACTCATTAAGGAAATCGTGGCTGTTACATCTTATATATGAAATAGCACACGGTTTCCTGTCAGATAACATACTACAGGCACATTTAACTCAGGAATAAACCAGTTTTTATTATTTGGATTCAGATACAGACCTTGTCTCGACAACTCTGTCATCTTACTTGTTGGCTGTCATGACAAAAATGGTATCATCCTATTTTTGACCAAGTTTTATTTGTTACTGAAGAAAATTACGAAAAAATGTGTAATAGTATGGGACCTGTTTTCCGTTGTGTAACCGGGTGGGGTTGTTTACTGGGGAGGGCTCGTTCTGGTTAAGGACCCTCTTCACACGGATGAACTGATAGGCTCAAGGGAGTTCTGGTCGCACATCTTTGACGCCCATTTTCAAACTACCTCTCTGCATTGTGCGTTACAAATATCAGAGGTCTGTCTACCACGTGCGAAGCCAAGGATGGCGGGATAGGGTGATGCCGGGCAGGAAGAAAAGGGGGTGATGGGGGGGGGGGGGGGGGATGTGTGTGTGTGAGACACGTATCTATTCACAGTGAGGTATGTTGAAAATTACAGGACCTTCATTGGGGGGGGGGGGGGGAATGTGTGTGTGTGAGACACGTATCTATTCACATTGAGGTAGGTGGAGAATTACAAGACCTTCATGGGTTTCCTTTTTGTCCAAGAAAATCAAAATGTTTAGCTCTTCTGGACACAAGGTAGCTACCTACCCATCCATCTATCCATTATGTCTACTTATCCACTTATACACACTTTTGTATACCTATGAATGTATCCATCCTTATGTCTACCTATCCATATATCCACCCTTATGTCTACCTATCCAAATATCCATCCTTATGTCTACCTATCTATTTTTCATCCATTCTTATGCCTACCTATCCATTGATCCATTCTCATGTCTTCTTATCCATCTATCCATCCATATGTATACCTATCCATCTATCCATCCTTCTGTCTACATATCCATTTGTCTATCCATGTGTCGGACTGTTCATCTATCCATTCTTATGTCTACATATCCATTTATCTATCCTTATGTCCATCTATCCATTTTCACCCATTCTTATGCCTACATATCCATTCATCCATTATTATGCCTTCCTATCCATTTATTCATCCTTATGTTTACCTATCCATTTCTCCATCCTTATGTCGACCTATCCATCTATCCATCCTTATGTCTAGATATCCTTTATCTATCCTTAACTCTACCTATCCATTTATCCATCCTTATGTCTACCTATTCTCCTTATGTCTATACATATATTCATCTCCAGATATCTATCAAGGTTAACTATAGCTCTGTAGAAAATGCTTGATGGTCTAATGAGTGATTGTACTAGTGTAAAAATGTAACAACAGATTTACTGTCAAATTCTATATTGAAAGAACTGGGCCAATATGTTGTTATCATGGTCCACCAAAGATTGTGTCATGTCTGACAAAGGAATACACTACCTTTAAAACCTTGCTGTAATCGCATAGTTTAATACTCGGCATGGCACCGACCGAGTAGCCTCGCTTTCAGGCGGTTGGACATTTCTAATCTAAACTTTTAAATCCAATCTAGAGGTCTGGATTTCAAACGGGCGTGGTCAAATCAGACTATTTGATTCCTAGTCCTTCTCAATTTTGTTTAACCATGAGTGGAGGAGGCCTAGTCTTGTTAAGTTCCAGACACGAATGCATTCTTGATAGTTTTGATGATAAATGTTTAAAATCCTGGATACCAGGCTGCGATCTAGAGGGGTCCATGTATATAATAACGGGTCCTCACCAGGCCGCAACCAGTGATATTTGGCCTCGTCATCGTAATAATCATTTTAGCGTGAGAAATGACGGTCCTGAAAACAGGAAGCTTTCAGATGAATGAAAGCAAAATGATCCAAGTGTAAGGATGGACGTAGCCTGGTTTCCAGGCTTTCGGAAATTATTCCATTCCAGAATGTCATCTGCAAATTTTGCCTGGTCTAGTTCTAATGAGATTAATTCTCATCTCCTCTATGGACATGCATACAATAATACAGAGCACGTGATCAAGTTCAGCCAAACCCGTTTGGTGTCAAAACTGTAATACTGTCCTAGTTTGGATTTACAATGTAGGGCCTGGAAGAAAGGTTAGCATGAATAAGGAAATATGGAAAAAGAAATGCGGATACATTTCGGAATGTTACGAGCGGCTTTGAAGTGTTAAAAGCGATAATCATTTACTAGCTTTGGAAATATTGTGAATATCAGGAGATTTATATGGTGAATCAGCTGTTCTTCAAAATATATATAATATAATAAAAAATATATATAAATAATATATATAATATACATAGAGTGCATTCAATGTCAGTTCCCCATCAGTTTCGCCGTGGTGTGGCCATGTAGCGCCCTTGTGCACTAGTCACACTCATAGTGAGAGTGAGCCTCCCCCCCTCATTTTCTTTCTTCGTCATCATGGTCATAAGCACGACCATCATCATTTAAACCACACCCACATATCATCTCAAGGCAACAGGTAATCAACAGCAATAACATGGCCACTATCATCAATTTAATCCGTACTTATCGTACATGTGAAATATACACATTTTAGGACGATTGTGGAATTGTATTCATGAAATGCCAAAACAAATGAATAAATAAAAAAAAAATAAACAGTCATAATAGCCTCATGAAATAATTCGGCGTCATTGCACTTTTCTGTTCATGTCAAAGTGTGTTTATGTTGTTCTCCAGCTTGTAGTTGCAATGGGAAATCCATCTTCTGTTAAATCTATGATTGCACTGATGCTTTTATACGCTGGACCTCTTCATGTTATGTCAGTTACTGAGATTGTATGTTACAGATTATACGTGTGTATATGACAATTAAATATTCACTGTTTACCGAAATGTATATCATGCCTATTCAATTTGTTTTACATTTATATTGAGAAAAAAGAACGAACAAATCTAGAATTCAAATGCAACGTCTTCTCTCTGTCTCTGCTTCTATTACTGTCTCTCTAAAATAAGTTTGTTTGTTTGTTTGTTTATTTATTTCACCATGCATAATAAACAATCACATTGACAAGAACAGCGTATTACATCAAAATAGAATACATAGTAGGAACAAAGCATAAACATAAATGTTTGAAGCGCAGAGTCCCTAGAATAACATAGTAGGTAATAAATTCGTTTCGTAAAACATGGCTTGAAATAAAACATTCATGATTTCGTTTAATCGACAGAAATAAAAACAAATAAAATAAGAAAAAAAATGTTAATCGTGCCCTTATATCGAACTATACCTCCTTACCCTGTCATAAAAGGACAGAAACACCTAAGTGTACCTCAAAAACTATTATGATGAATATTTGGAGAGGAGTAGTATTTGGAGAGGAGTAGTTCTTAATATCACACGTTTCCCGTAACATCTTTCCTAACCTATGTTTCCCATGTGTGTACCTTCTCGTTCATTCAGTTTGTTGATATTTAATCGAACTGTAAACCTTTTTATAATCAAGATCACTATTTTAGATAACGATCTACACAACAAATCTTATTGGATATTCATGTATCCATCTTTATATCTACATGTATATTTATTAACGCTGCCTACATAGGTACGTATTTTTTGTATTATGTAACTGACACTTCTCTACTAATCATGTTATTCAATTGAACCTTTGTTATGAAAATGGGAATATGTCAACATACATTATATAAAAGCATCAATGGAATTCGAATTGAATGGACTTGAATTCATTCTTTAAGTTTTTCCTCTCATTTCACATCCGTGTAACTCATTTACAAACCCTATACTTTGGCTAAAGTTTTGTGTCCGTCTGTTTATTTGAAATCTTATTTCTCCGGGAATTTCCACTCAATGAAGATATAACTTTTTCCAAGAATGGTTGAAGTGCTCCTAGATTGTCCTAAGGGGGTTGATATTAATTTTGTTTTTGTATTTAGTGTAGCAGGATATAAATTTGTTTGACTCGCAAAGCATAACTCCTTTTTTTTACGGCCGATCTTTGCTTCACAGTCTCGCGTACGTACGTTTCGCCTGTATACCTTTATTATAGAATGGGTGTCAGAATCTCTGCAATCTGATTGGTTAATTACCCGTAATTGCCGTGTAATTTTTTTTTACTGGCAGCACGCGATATCAACACGATATCAACACGATATCGCGATACCGAGAATTAACATGATCGATACCAATGTTGCTTACGCTAATGGCGGCACCCACGAATCACGAGAAACTCCGATAAAGTGAGATGAAGAATTGAAACAAATTTTGGACGATTCAGACGCTTTCAGTAAGTACATTAAGTATATTTAAACGCTTTGCAGAGGTGGAACAAGTACATTTGGAAGATGTTTCGAACGGAGAAATGGACAAACTCATGACTGAATTCTACGCTGTCGTAGCACTGTGTGAGACGTTGCTGCGGTGATTTGCCCACTAACGTGCATTGCGAATACGTTCATTTTGGGCACTCAATGCCACCCTGGACATTCGCAGTAAATCTGTCTTTTCTGATATGACTACGTCGTTTAAATGATTGTTATCAAATAAAAGCGTGATGAACTTGGTAGTTCTATACATGCAGACTCTATTTCTCCACCTGACATGGTCTGTGGAGAAAATCATCTCATATTTTAGCTGTGTTATTTGGACACTTCTCTGTGTGAAAAGTCAATAATTTTTAGTCTTGGCAGATTTTGATGATTCCAATCATTGATGATCATTGATGATGAAGATGGATCTCTGCAATCTGATTGGTCAATAACCATGCATCCGGTAAATGAGGTTGACAGAGATTTTTCCCTTTTTTATTAGATTTTGGGGCCCATTCTATAAAACAGATGATGCACAGGTTTATTTCGTGGGTCAGTAGGATTGTGTACACGCGGTAGCTCTGAATTTTGCCCGAAACCCACTCGGCTTCGCCTCGTGGGTTCAGGCAATTCAGAGCTACTTTGTGTACACAATTCCTACTGACCCACTCAAACCTGTGCATCATTTGTATATTGTTCCACCACGAGCCCGAGGTAAAGCTAGCTGGCCAGTGCTAAATAAAACTCGCATAAAGATGATTAGCCGATTTGATGATCGTATGGCCGAATCGGATGAATATTCATAATAACATGTACTTGCTTCACAAGATGTTATATAAGTATGTAACTAGTATATCTGCTAGTACATATAACACATCAACAACACGGTGTGCAATATATTACATTACATGTTTAACCCCATTTCGAATAATATGGCATACTATAACAGTATAGGTAACATAAACGGGGAATACATTTGAGGCAAATCTTGTTACGTATAGTGCCCTTGTGTAAAACATTGTTGTCAATTTAAGTTTTACCTAACCTGGGTGGAATGGTAATTTATAGTGAGGTGACGGATGAGAGTAAATTTAACAATTAAGAGCGAGTATTAACAATAATGGAGAATATGTATGAAGGTGTCGGATAAGGAAATGGTGAAGATGGGGTGTTGAAGACACACGAATAGTTCAGAAGTGGAATGAATTACGAAAGGATCTCTGCTCAAACCGTCATGAAATGTGCTTTTCATAATCTGTATTCCAGACATGCTCAAATTACAATTCTTCTTGACACTGTGTGGGATTTGAATATTTAACGTTAGCTTATCGGTCGGCTCAGCGTCACCAATGCATTTGCACAGACCATTTCATATTTTCTGACCTTTATAATTCGACACGTTACAAAAAGAGCAATCAAGTCAACATGTCAATATGTATGACTGAAGATGGTGCCTTAATAATCAAGTGTCTGAATGTGTGTAATTGTATTTGTGCGTTGATGTTTGTGTGTGTGTCTGAGGTGTGTCTGAGGTCTGTATGTATGTGTGTGCGTGTGCCTGTGCGCACGTATGGGTGCTCGTTATATGTCTACGCGTAACTGACACTGTGACACCTGGCTTTCCATTTAGGCAGCCGTTCAGCGTTTGACGCGGGATGGTTTAGGGCGCCCCTGCTTTCCAAATCCTGCTTTCAATCAGAGAGCCGCTGGGGCTTCCGTGCCCGTTTTTAATCAAGCCAGCGATACGGGATCCCGGAGGGGAAGGGATATACACCCCCTTCCCCCTCCCCTTATCCCTTTAACGTACCCCATATCTTAATAGTCCCCTCTCTAGTAATTTTCGTACAAGAACGTTATTAAACACGGAACTTACAGTCATATTCAGCGTTATGTAAATTACTTATATTTTTTAATGTAAATTAAGGTGTATTCTTAGAACCGTCTATGATCCCCTCTCCGTGTCAATCTATCACCACCACCACCTCATTCGCTCCCGACCCACCTGTTTGGTAACAGCACGAACACCGGGCCAAGAGGGCCGTTCGAATTGGACAGGTCTAACGCATGCGCAGCGGACGTGAGTTGAGGTTTGGGAGATATCAATGAAGCAGAGAAGAAATTAGAGATCATTCTGCCTATATATAGGTTTTACACTAAGACTCATTTCAGGGGCGTGAGCAGTTATCATTTTAGTATCCGCTACCGTCTTATCGACACAGTTCTTTTTGTGTGTATCTCTTAACCGACATGCCCTCTATGTATATAGCCTGTATATATTGCTCGCTTTTTATCTTTCTCCCATTTCTCCGGCTTTGTTACTCCCTCTCTATTTGTATCTCTCTCCCTCTTTCTCTCTCACTCTCTCTCTCTCTCTCTCGCTCTCTCTTTCTTTCTCTCTCTATCTCTCTCTCTCTCTCTCTCTCACTCTCTCTCTCCCCTCTCTCTCCTCTTCACGCTTTCCCACACTCTCTCTCTTTCTCTCTCTCTCTCTCTCTCTCTCTCTCTCTCCCTCTCTCTATCTAACTCTCTCTCTCTTTCTCTCTCTCCTCTTCCCTCTTTCTCTCTCTTCTCCCCCCTTCTCTCTTCTCCCATCTCTCTCTTCTCCCTCTTCCGCCTGCAAGGTGACATTAGCTGGGGCAGAGGCTTCACATGAAAACGCCTCAAAGATTACCTCTTCTATGTCGGCTAGGGATTTAGATCAAACGATCGTGACAACCTCCCCACTTTCCTGCTCTCTTCTCATGGCTGGTTAGCCATCTTGTTTGGATGATACGTGACGACGCGATGAGGACTGGCGGACCTAGTAAGCTGACTGATTGTCTGACATCGATTTTTCATATCTTATCCATGTGTGAAGAGCTCATTCTAATTGTAATCTCACCTGCAGCTACCATCATCACAATGCCAGAAATGTTCACGTACTAAAACCCCGTTCCAAAGTATTTAATGATTGTATCTGTTACTAAGGTAATGGGGCCATATTCACGAAACCTTACTAAGCCTAGTTAGTTACTTAAGTGCATCGAAATGTACGCATTGTAGTAACCAACTAGGCTAGTAACCTTTCATTAATATGGCCCCTGATGTCTGGAATGGCGTTCTTATTATAGTCATGTAATAGTAATATTCTCATTGTTCTTGTAATATACAGGTAAAGATTTTTTAAATTAGATTTATATTTGTAATGTGTGCGATTTATACGTGTTGCGTATGTGTTGTATTTAACCTTTCCTACTCCAAGTAAAATGCTGCTCACTTGGATTTGGGCCTGTCTACAGTAATGGGTACATTTCTGTTACATTTACTGTAACATTTGCATAAACCTCTTAAATTCCACTCATCTTTTGTCTCTTAAATAAACCAGTCAATAACATCGAAGAAATGTATTGATTTGCACTTTACAAGGCTTTGTACACTTCAGAAACTTTGCCCTGTACAAATTTGTCACAGCACGTGGGTAACGGGACAGACGAGTTTGTAACACACCTGTCTATCCCATTACCAACGTGATATGGCAAATATGTACAGGCTTAGCTTAGAAACATATTAATAATGAACATTCAGAGCAGGATTTTAGTTCAAGTTATTCTGATGGAAATCAATTCAACACTCTGTCATATTTTGGTGGCGCAAGGTGGTCATAATTTCAAATGATTCAGTTGTGCCCAAAATATAATTTTACTGTAGACAGGCCCATTTATGTACAGTACTGGTGACAAAATGCATATAATAGTACATGAAGAGTTATATCATTCGAGGGGACGTTTCAACATAGCAACAAGCTCTTGTGTCGGTATAGACATAGACATCGACACCAATGTCCTTCAACAACTTCTAGAGTCTCAGTGACGTAGGTCCTATTCATCATCTTCTCATTACGAACGTGATCACCACGTCGGGAGAGAACACCACGGTCAGTTAATCCCATTCTGCTTTTCTCGCTTGGGATAACCCCCTTTTGTCAGAAAGTTATCTGGTCGTAAAATCGTTGCCATGGCGACGAAAGCAAAGGATACAAATCCCATTTTCACGCACGACCAGGAGCGTTAAAATACGAGCAAGTCGATCGTGCTAATTTCGATATAAATGTAGCTGGATATCGAAGAGGAACGGGAATCTTGAGAATTAACCAATCCCGTACCAGACGAGTTCTAGTCTATACGATATGTGCGCACTGCTGGTGCAAAAATGCATATGTTATGCATAATAAGTTAAAGGCGCAGATTAGTTTTGCCTAAACACTCCTATAGAGTTCAATCCGAGGAGGAGAAAATATAAACATGACAAGTATATGACAGAATCGTTTTTCCATTCTGTAATTCTGTCATTTATTGGACTTAAATACGAAGGTTCACCTTCGTAATTGTTTTGACTGCACAAAGCCAACAACTAATCAAAGCTCTTTTTTGAAATCAGTTCAGGAAGATTTTGATTTTGTGCTGAGACAATTCTCTCACCTTTTAACCGATGTGATCAAAATGCAAAGAATACTCCTCATCTATAAAAGTAGAGATGAGATATACGAATACGAAGATCTTTAAAATATATAAGATATAAGATAACGTTGACACTTGTTTGACATCGCCTTCCAGTAATTACTGTGACGCGGAAGAAAATATGTTGGCAGCTTCGATTACTTGACGTGTTGAATAGCTATTTAAAAATATTAATAGAAGTAAAGATGAAAAAGAGGGAAAAAAGAGGAAAAGAAAATAAAATGAAAGAGAACAAGACAGAAAGAATGAAAAATCATAAAGCGTGGAGCCAGCACTCATAGTTTAATTAAATATTTGCTTCTTGAGGTTCCTGGTGGTGTTTTGATAATTGACGGATCATGCGTTTCTACTCAGAATTAGCTTTTGAAACAACAAAAAATCGTTGCCATAGTTGGGCTCAGTTAGGTAATTAATACGATTTTAAAGCTCACCATCAGTTGTGACTGTGACGAAAATGCTTAATACTTTGAAAGCGTTGGTAATAGAACCATTCTAATATATTCAATTACTGCTGAATAATAAGAACAAAGAGAGGGTGATCCATGAAAAGGAGGAGAAGAAGAAAACAAATTAAGAAAGAGAGATGCATTAAGAAAAAAAAACCTCGGACAAACCATAACAAGAACAAGAAAGAAAAAAAAAACCTGCATGCAATTTAATACTTTCATTTGATACGTTATTTAATCTCTCTCCATGTCTTCTGGCATACACTTTAAAGTATCAAAATACTTCCAGGTCTTAATTTGTATGTCCATTAAAGTATGCGGTGCCCGCGGCATATAGAGCTTACATTGATTGTGACGGTAAAATGGAAGTCGTAAATACGTTGAAAGCTTTGATAAGTTGTCATTTTGGTGAGTTGTCATAAGGCATGTAAGGGCGCCGGGGGAGGGCGTGACGAATGAGACGGAAAAGAAGTAACGGAAGAGGGGATGGGAGAGGGGGGGGGGGGGAGGGGGGGGGGGCTGAGGAGGGATGGGAGAAGAATGAGAAAGGGAGGGTGGAGGAGAAGGGGAACTAAAAAGGGGGATAGGGGGGGGGGGGTGAAAGGGGGAAATGGAGAAGAATGAGAAAGGGAGGGTAAAGGAGAAGGGGAAGCTAAAAAGGGAAAGGAATATGAGCAAAATGAAGAAGATCAAAATGGAAACATATTCCCTTGTCATTTCTCTGATTTTCGATATGTTGCTTCAACAGATAAATGAGGAGATTAGGTGAAACGAAAGAAGGCGAGAAGAAAAAAATGAGCAGAGGTAGATGCAGGAGAGAGTTAATAATAATATGAAGAAGGATTGGAACAAGATTGAAATGATATGTGGGGAGAAATAAGAAGGACATTGCCACTCAGACGAGAAAGAAATAAAAAACATAAAAATATAAAAACAAAAAATGGAAAGACAGATGAAAAGAACAGAGTTAAAATGAAGAGCAACATAATTTTCACAAGGGGGAAGTAAGCCTCTGCCGTTCAAAGACGGCAAATGGACCTCCATTATTGATGTCTTTATGTCCATGCAATTCTTTTTGCAAGTACTTCTCATCTCCTCTTTATTTAAACGAATGCCCCTCTCTAAAATATATGAAAATCTATAATTGTAGGCCATATATTTCGAATTTAAAATGTTGATATAGAAGTGACCTTGAATTTAGAAATCACCCATTGGACAATCACGCTTACTTATTCAATTGTAGTCTCGCTCTCAGACACCGTTATCAGAACTTTAACGGTGTTTAGTGCGATCAAGACTAATCGTCATCATCGCCAGGTTCATGAGAATCAAAGAGCAAATAAGTTCCTTAAGTCACACTTTTAAATCAGAACTGCGTGTGCGTGTCATTATAAAGGTAGGATTAGAATGGCAACACAGTCTGGAAGAAACACTAACTCGACTGAAAAACGAGCCATAGAGAATTAGGGATGGTCCGGTGGAAAAATTCGCGAGTTGTTTAAGCTCGACTGACCAATGACCATTGACCATTACAGCAAGTCAGAAGTGTTGAATGAAAACAATAATTTCCAGTTAAAAATTTCCCTTAAAATGACGTTTTCTCTCTAGTCGCTGTTTATAGCCTTAATTCAATTAAATGCAATCGAATTATTAGGAGATAAAGTTAGAATCACTGTATTCTTCTTCCCGTCTATAATCAAGAATATCGACATGACAACTTGAATGAAAAACGAAAGATGAATGGTTAACATTTTCAATACGGTTTGGAATTATCGAGGTCCTCTTTGAAGAAACGTAAATTTCAGGCGTGAATAGTAGCCCTGGGCAACTCACAAGTTTTCTCTGTGTAGCTAGTGATGTGTATGAGCCTGAGAATAACTGGTCGTAACTGCCTTAAATCTTATTGAATACTGGATTAACTTGTAAATTGCTACGAGAAAATAAACTACATGCATAGCAATCGATTAGACGCGTAAACAGGACATTATTTAAGTGCGATCATATCTTACCTTGATTTTATAATCCATGTCTTCTTTGTGCACTTTTCTTTTTCATTCTCAATGCTTTCTTTCGAGACAATATTTATCATTTGCATCACTGTGCCTAAGGAAAAAAAGGCCTTAGATATGAAGTCACAGAGACACTGTTTTGCAAACGAATGTTGTCCTCAGAATGTAGGAACTGTTAATGTGTTAATCTTAGTAGATCAAATCAATGTAATAAATTATACTTAGAATGTGATTTGAACGACATGATTTAGTGGAATAAATTTGAGTAATGATGTAGGTAAGGATATTTATTGTCAATAATCATGTGAAATTATTTCATTATACATTTATATGAAAGATAATTGCTAGCTTCGACTTCAAATTTGCGTTTGGCACCATATTCACGTAAGTTCTAGAAAATAGAAATCTCCCCATTAGTATACTTCACATGACCTTTAAGTAGCGATGAACTTTAAAATGTGGGTCAAAAGAATTTGTTGAAATTTCGGTCAAACATCGCTGAAGACGTGCTCCCACGAATCAGATAATACGTCCCGAAATCCACCGTCATCATGGTCATGTGCCAGTGATAAATCGCTGTCATGAAAGATGACGATCTATGTCCAAGTATATCCCCGTGTCTCTATTAAAGATGGGACTGATTAGGCAGAGATATGATATACAGGTTGGTATTAAACAAATGATACGATAGAAAATAGAACTAAATGTAGGCTAATGCGCAAATAGTGAATGCACAAATAGGGAAGTAGCTTCACAACGATTTCATATATTGTAAGAATGACTTTAATCGGTATGTCATTCCCTGCTTAATACGTCGATAGCCAATGTGTTATTGATACATGTTGAATGTATTTTGTATAATGTGTGGAACGTATCATTCCGTTCAGATACGTTGTGGTGCTTATTTTGATGATGTCACATGGCTAGCACACACTGAAGATACAACACAAATTAAACAAAAAATCATTATGCATTCACAGAACATCCCTATATCAAAACCATCAAAATAATTAATGTGTCCCGTAATACTATCTCTTACAATTCTTTATAAGCATATCCTTATTTACAGATTATCAAAAGAACATGCGCACCCCTTCGCTACTTCTGACGCCGTCTGAGACCGCAATAAGGGAAATATGTCAGCTTGAGTTGCTGTAGATATCCGCTTCTCCTCGGACGTGTTTAGGCCTGGGCTTCGACGCGTCATTTAGCATTACGCGCACGTAATCTTCGTTAAATCCTTTCTAATGTCATCCTGTCGCCTTTCGCGCGCTTTCCTCCCGCGTTTAAAGGTCAAGATCGATGGCACACTCCAAATCAGTCGCTCGTCGAACTATCGAGATCTCTCCTCCAGTGTCACGTGATTGCTCTCGTCAAACCAGATGCGTCCACGCTCTAATAGTTAACTCTTTATGTGCCATTGTTGAATCTCGACGTCAACACGTCGTCTTTTCGCGCGTTGCGTTCCCGGATGTAAAGGTCGCAATTAATACTTTATACGTGCACGCATTTGTGCTGTCTATCTGGATCTATATTGTGACGTCATGTGCAATGGAATAATAACTGGTGAGTTTACACGGGAGTGGTGACCTACATCCAACTGGAAAGTCCTTTATCAATGTTAATAAACCAAAAACAATGCTCTAAGAAATAATACAGACGCAGACACTGGCTGACATAGAAAGAGTTACGAATTGACGCGCTTAACAAATTGATATGGTAGACAAACTACCGTTTACGTTCACATGAAAACGTCTTAAGAGCCCCGCAATATGGATCAAACCTCATGCAATTCCGCGACGTGAAAACGCCAGGAACAACCTATGCAGTAAGCAGTAGCGACACACCGCGGCAGTGTGAACGTACTCTAATGGAATGTGTGTAGATTCATTGTGCTGATGTAATTCCTTGGCTCAGTAAGTATTGCATTGTTTCATATCTTCGTCGGAGGCGTAGTATTTTTGCCTTTTGGAATAAAGGTATGGTCTGCATGGACAAACAACTACAAGTAGCCCTAGAAGTTACACCGTGAACGACCGAAGGCCCAATGAACGAACAAAATAATGACCATTGTATTTATGGTATTGATTAAAATTGATGGGGCAATAGATTGTGAAATGATCTAACGCTTATTTCGAAATTGTATTTTTAGTTTCATTCTCATTTAACACGAACGTAAGGAAATCCACTTTGTTTACATTCAAACTCGCTAGCCTCGGACTTTCTTGATAGTACATGAATATTTATGAGTGCACAGCCTGCACATTTGCTCGTTATTATTATCAAACGCATCGAGTCTGCTCGCTTGTCATCCATTAGCTTATTTCTGATTGGTCCCTGCGTTTCTGCCATGTGAGCTTAGCGCCATTTTTCCTTCGCTTCGGACTATTGTTATTGCTATTCAGACTGGAGCAGTCAGCCCCGGATTTATGTCTTGGCTCCGCAATTCTCCCTGTCACATATGGCCTATATCAAGCGATATCACTTCGCAATACCGATATCTGATCGATTGTTTTTTGGACGTAACTTCCGGTATTGCGGCGATCCTAAATTATACCAACATTCAAAACGCCACAACTCATCATTTCGAACCTTGTAAAACTCATAATAGCCCTTCTTACACGAGCAAATATGGATCGACCTGCTTTGCAGAATCCCATTGATCAAACGAAAAGTTTTTTATTCGCGAGATTATAACTAGATTTTGACAAGATATGTAGCATTACTTTGGAGTTCAATGTGCAGAAAGCATACAGAAAGAAAGCGCGCGTTCAGAACCGAAAGTTGACATCCCAAGTATTAAAGGTTAACCCCTTCTCTCCTCCCTAGCCCTACCGATAGTAAGGTCACTTTTGTCATTCTTACGACGCAAATAGATAAAGAGAGACATAGAGGGGGGAAGGAGACCAGATATATAGGGAACGAGGGGACGTGTCCGCGTAAATTATGTGCGCGTGTCTGCATATCTCCGCTATGAGAAAGGAGGGGTCCGAATTTAGGCCTGACAAAAATCTGAAATGGCTGAATGGTCCACTTCCAAAATCGAGTTGCTCCCATAAGGAGAAAAATATGGGAAGCAGAGCAACATTTTGAGGAAAATCGGATACCACATCCTGATTTTCTAATCATTAAACCATTCTTAACTTTGTTGTTGTCATTTCATCAATCAGCTTTTGCTCTGCTTTTCATATTGTTTTGCTTTCATTAAGGGCAACTGCTTTTTGGACTACACGTCCTGTTCAAGGACACACATTGTCATGGCATATTTCTGTCTTTCACGAATGTAAGGAATCGTGCTAGAATAATTCAATCGCATTACGATTAGGGACACAAAGGCAGCCTTCAAATCTTCACAACTTTCACATCACACATTAAATGTGCTGCAAAGAAAAGGTCACCAGTCGATAAAGACCACATATTGGAATCTTCATCATTGAAAACTGTATTACAGTAGCTGTCTAATAAAGACTGCATTTCCAGTCTACCTTAATCGGTGTTCATCCACTGGTCTTATGGTAATTAGGATAACCTTTTTTGTAGTGAGAGTATAGCATCATAAGCAGTAAATAAGCACGATGCATTTTCAAAACAACATTTTGACAACATGAATAGACAGGTTGATACAAATGATCTGCGTTCATATCAACGTTTTGGAGTCGAAGTGGGAACGCAAATTCAAGCCGACGAACATTATCAGGATCATCCCTCTGAAAATCGTCACGTGACGGTCGCACGCACGCCGTAGAAAACGAGACGCTGAATAATTTGGCGGAACGAGTCCCGTGGCGCCCTTCTCTAAAGTCGTAAAAACACACGTCTTGGCACTGCAGGTGTCGTCTGCAAAATGACCGCAGGCACTGTGGCATTATGGGTAGCACCCGAGGGATCATGGGAGAAAAAAAACTTTGCTTGGAAGAGGATGTTTATTTATTAACGTGTGGTGAGGACGAGATATAAATATAAGGTTGGTGTTGTTTTGAGAGGAGGGTAATTAATTGAGAGTTATTAAGTAATGTCGTCATGAGACTGGCCACATTATTACGGTAATGTGGCCAGTCTCCAGACGACATTACCTAATACAATCGCGCATAACGTGATGTTATGTGCCACTATCACCCCATCCCAGTTTAAAAACAAAGAGGGAAAGTGGTGTGTGAGCACAGTCCCGGGATTACATGAGTTTATTAGATGTTACGTTGGTCTGAAAAAGTTTATGACAGCGAGCATAGGGTCCATGTTAAGACCTTCAAAAAGTTGGCACACCTACAGTTCTGTTATTCTGAAAGATTTGTAAGTCGAGAACCTGTCATAGCTCTGTCAGTTGGAATTCTGGAAAACTGACTCAAGTAAAAAATTGTGGCAATAATCACAGTCATGGGTCGCAGGAGAATACAGTCAAACCTCAAGTAAAAACTTCGATTTGTTGTTAGAGTAACACATTATGGAATCGTGACGTACTTCGAAACTATGATGAGAACAAGGAGAGGGGGTTACGCATCCCCCTCACATGACAAGAGCAACATCACTGCATTTTTTTTGTTGTGTGGATATATTTTCCAAACAAAATGACACAGCACATGTTTTCTTTTTTTTTTTAAATCGAAATTCCACCCTGGTGTCGAATTGGTTTTGATCGTAAAAGAAATACAAAAACAATATATAAGTGAAAGATCCCGCAAAGGTTAATAGAGTAATGCATGTTAGAATTTTGAATGTTGTGACGTCATGTGCGAGCTGCTCTCCAATGCGCTGTGTCCTGTATTATTCCATAAGTTACCATTCTTCAGTTTTTTTTTTATGAAGGAATATATTTGTCCATACAGGTATGTGTGTAAAAAAACATGTGTATAATGCTACATCAAATCCACAAGTGAAATAATATATATCCCTTTGAGAAAATTGATATTTTCAAAAAGCGAATAGAACACAACTTTATTATGACAGAGTAACTCGCAAGTTCTAAAGTTCTAAAAAATGTACTATTTCATAACTCTGTTATCCTTGACGGAATTTTGTCAAACCTTCACTAATTTGTTTCCTTCATGTTTATGCTTTTATATGTATATAAAAACACTTTTACTTCAGCGTGGGCTTTCCCTTTAGAGGGAATGAGAGCGTGAAAACATGTTTAAAAGTTAGCGTGCTACTCATGCACCACCAATACACACAAGTCCCATAGAGAAGCTTTTCGACTGTCACATAAAAGGTCAAAAGACAAGGTGTCTTACGTAAAGACATCAATACTTCGTGTATGTCTTTCATTAGACAAAACCATATGCACGTAAGTTCATACGGTCATGGCACAATACTGTCAGACTCCAATTACTACAAACTCTTAGCAAATGTTACCCCGAAGATGAATGTTCACAAGGGAATTGCGTTTGCTCTTACAGTATCTATTTGAGAGAAGGAGAAGGGAGAGGGGAAAATGTAAACACAATAAGGTACGGTGTCAGGCTTAGAGGAGGAGAAGCCAAGGGTGAAAAGTCTGTATATCTACACGTTTGTGATACTGGATTGCGCCTTGTACTGTGGTGGTTTGGTTGCATGTCTTAACCCTAAGCATAATATACGTGAATTATTTCACCATTAGTACATACAAATCCCATAGAATATCATTTTGGCTCTGACACAAACGGTTAAAGAAGAGATTAAATGGCTAAGTGACGTTCTTTTCAAATGTTATTTAATTGAGTACACACCAGGAAGAAATTTGCGTTCTAATAAGAAAAATTATGTTTGTTGTTTCACCAGTTCTGAACAGGTCATACGGTGAAGGCAGCTTTACCTACATTGCCTCAACCATGTGGAACAATCTTCCAGAACATTGATTCAATTGATAAATCTAAGATCGCTTTAAAGACACACTTATTTAATATCTAATGTAACGTTATACATTTTTTTGAGACCCAATAAAACTTCAATCACACTTTTCCTGTTTTTGCTGCATTCCACTGTATTCGGTGTACACACTGTATTTGGTTTGTATTATTGGTAATTATACGATTTACATTTATTTGCAACTTCCATCTCTTATTCAATTGATAATTATTGACTATATATAATCAAGGTCGTGTGTATCCATCACAACGGTAAATGTACTGTGCATTACAAGAATACATTTTTTAGACGCATGGCGCCGATTAAAGAATTATGGAATAATGGCTGGACTATTTATGCGCAATGCTAAGTGTAGTATTAACGAAGGTAGGAAGCACTTTTGCAGACAAATTCAAATTCTAAAAAATATCGCGTGCTACAAGTAAAACACACAGTGCCATATATTTAAAAAGTACCATGTCGTTAAAAACACTACTTTCAATAAAATGTTGTCATTTGAAAAGTCTGCAGTTACTACTTATTTTTGCAAAACATGATAACAAATCTATGCGATAAAGTCCAACATAGACCCACTTAAAACGTATTTTATACAAATGCATATAAGGCCTGCAAAAGGGACACATTACCTTTAAAACCAACATATTTCCATGCATCCTACTTAGTTTAAGTCGTTACATTATATTATATGTGCTTTATGATTTGTCATTGATGTATTTGCAATGTTAATCAGATAAAACATTTCTTTATTGTAATAAGTACTCTTTGAGAGAGTTTATTTAATGTGAAGTTTAAGAAAACACATTGAGTTGAATTTGAGATAAATGAATTGTGGATATGAAGCAATCAATCGATCAAATAATCGATAAAATGCTTTTCTCTGAGATTAATACGTATCGAGTACACGTTGCACCAATGACCTCTAAAAAAGAGCACCTGCTATTTGCTTATCGTTTCCGTACGAAAGAAAATGCTGCACAGCTACATTTTGTCCTTTTTCCAAATATAGAGAGGTTTCACCGACGTATGCATAATTGAAATATATGTTCCTTGAAAGCAGGGTCCTTTGCTCACTCCTCAAGGGTGGATTATGGAAGGCCATTGTTAGGGACGTGTTACCTTCTGTTGCAAACAATGCACGGCACCCCCCGATGGCTGCCCGTAGAGTCATCCCAGATCCTCTGCGCTGCAGATAGACCTATCTGCCTATAGCATGTATAGAGATTAATTCCACTCCAGATGATTCTTAGTAAATCAACATATCTCATTGTACTACTTTCCACTTAACCATGATATTTCAAGTGTGGTATCCCGATATCACATTCTATCTAAGAATATAGAAGTGAAAAGAATGTATTAAATATTTGGATGTTTAGTGAAAATTTCAGAACAAATTTCATCGTGGATTTAGTCCCTTTTAAAATTAAACCTGACTTCGTACCTTTTGATTTTCATACTTTCAACAAAAACTAGATACAACGCATGTTGGAGATTAGTATTTAAAGCAAACATGGCATAAATGCAGTCCGATGAAGTATGGATTTAGTCCCTTTTAAGCTAAAACTCTTCCTAGATCCCCTGTTTTCTAGCTAAGTTTCCATGACATGGAGACTCTCTTCCTGATGTGCCTCTCCGTCAAATGGCACTCTTGGATGCAGAATGAAACTCCGATGCTAAGCTGATTGTTAGTAAGAGGAAATGAATTACACAGGTGAGAGAACAAAATAGCAACAGTAGTGCCATTCTCATTGGGTTTAAAAAATCGTGAAGTTAGAAAGATTGCGAGGTTAGGGTGAAAGTTGCCTAGCAACCGTACCAAAAGCCGAATAGTCCTATTGTCTCTGTCCCCTATCTTCGATATTTTTCTAACGCGCTTTTTTAAGCCCAATGAAAATGGAACTATGGTGAACAAAAATTCCACATATCATGATATTGTTACTTGTGTTTAGAAACCATAATCGTTAATTGTGTAGGTTCTCCCTCTAACTCGATGGTATGCAACGAATGCTCTGGGTATAGTCTTGCTTACGCATGGTACACACTAACAATAACAATTGAACACAGTACAGTACTTATAGATGATCGTAACCCACCTGTAAATAATATTAATGAAATACATGTTAACAACTCTTTCCCGAAAGAACGTGGTCTTAAAATATCTCATTTAAATGTGTGCAGTTTACGCAATAAAAAAGGCGAAGTAGAATTATTTTTGCAAAATAGCTCATATGATATTTTTTCTGTTTCAGAAACATGGCTGAACAAAGATTGTCCTGACAATGCCTTTCATATTGATGGATATAATTTTGAAAGAAAAGACCGAATATCAGATGACAGTTCGAAAGGGGGAGGAGTCGGTTGTTATATTAGAGAAAGTATTGCATATATAAGAAGAAAAGATCTTGAGTCCGACTCTCTTGAAGTTATGTGGATAGAGGTTCGATTAAAGAACAGAACACCAATTTTTATAGGTATCCTGTATAAGAAACCAGACGTAGGTTTGTCCTTTTTTCAATGTCTTAATGATCAACTTGATAAAATATGTCTTAATTCTGACCGTGTTATTATTATGGGTGATTTTAATGTTAATATGTTAAAAGAGAGTAATTTTTCCAAAAAGATTCGTTGCTTATGTAATGAGTTTGCTCTATCTCAAATTATAAAGAAACCTACTCGTGTTACTCCACATAGCCAAACTCTTATTGACCTGATTTTGGTGTCTAATTCATTTGGTTTATTAACGTCAGGTATACAATCTGCGTCTATTAGTGACCATCTGTTAACTTATGTTGTATTGAAAGAAACTTTGCCTAAAGGTTATCCCAAAGTATCCAAGTTCAGATTATTTCGTAATTTTGATGTAGAAAAGTTTTGTCATGATCTTAGAAATTATGATTGGAGTAGTGTATATGAAAAGACAAATGTGAACGAAATTTGGATTGAATTTAAACAGGCATTTGAGGTTATTTGTAATAAACATGCACCATATTGTACAGTTAGAAAAAAGATGAAACAGGTGCCCTGGATCACTGACGAATATTTGGAACTTGCTAGAGAGCGTGATTATTTGAAAAAGAGATATGATGATAGAAAAGATCCTGAAGATTGGAAACTATACCAAAACTGTCGAAATAAAGTTAATAATTTCAATAAAGTATTACAGAAAAGATATTATCGTAATAAGTTGTCAGAGGCTGGTCGTGATATAAAAAACAAGTGGAAAGTAATGAACACGTTACTCCCAAGTAAGAAAAGAACTTCAACTCAATATCAACTTAAATTTCATGATGATCTAGTATCAGACAGACAAGAGATCGCTAATGCATTTAATAAGAATTTTAATAATATTTTAGATACAATGAAAAACCTCGATCATACATGCACTGATATTTGTTCAACGATAGTTGAAAACACTGAAAGTTTCTCCTTTGATGATATAACAATAGAATTTGTACTTAAAGAACTGAAGTCAGTTAACTGTAATAAAGCTGTTGGAATTGATAAATTACACCCAAAACTATTGAAACTTGCTGCTGATTACATTGCAAGGCCATTAAGTTTTCTTTATAATGTATCATTACGTACTGCGGAGATCCCAACTGACTTTAAAATTGCAAAAATAATACCACTTTACAAAGGTGGAAATAAATTAGATATTAACAACTATCGTCCAATCTCTTTACTGCCCATACCTGCAAAAATATTGGAAAGGGCTGTTCATGCACAACTTTATAAATACTTTGATGAAAATTCTTTGTTATCTTCTATACAATCAGGTTTTAGACCGATGCATTCAACTCAAACATGTGTTACTGATATTTCAGAATATATTCTGCGTAATATGAATTCTGGTAATATCACAGGTGCAATTTTTCTTGACTTGCGAAAAGCATTCGATGTAATTTCTCATACGCGTCTTTTAAAAAAACTATCGATGTATGGAATACGTAATTTAGAATTAGAATGGTTTAAATCGTATATTACTGATCGATTGCATTGTGTTTCAATAGAAGGAACATTAAGCAAGTACTTAAAGGTAAAATCTGGTGTTCCCCAAGGTTCGACTCTAGGACCCCTCATGTTCAGTATATTTATTAATGACATATCTAATTTGATATTAGATGAATCCTGTAAATTATCTTTATACGCAGATGACACAGCTATATTTTGTACAGATAAGAATATTCATGATGTACAACTGAAACTCCAGTCACAATTTGGTACCATCACTAAATGGCTTCAATGTAATGACCTATTTTTAAACTCGGAAAAGACGAAAACTATGCTGTTTGGTTCAAACCGTAAATTAACAGGTAAAAAATTGGCAATAATGTACAAAAATGATATCCTTGAACATGTCAAAGAATTTAAATATCTTGGTGTTGTGTTGGACGGGAGTCTTAATTGGACTAGTCATGTTGATCATGTTGTAAAAAAGATATCACAAGCAATTGGCTGCATACGTAGAGTAAAGTGTTACCTTACAAAAGAAATAATGATAGATCTGTTTTATTCTCTTGTTTTACCACACATTGATTTTTCTTGTACAGTATGGGGAAGCTGTGCCCAAGCAAATATTTCACGTATCCAACGATTGCAAAACAAATACGCTCGAATGGTTCTTGGCATGGATTTATTCACATCGGCAAGTTTTCTATTAAGCACTTTAAATTGGCAGTCAGTTAAGCAAAGAATCCGGTATCAACAAACGGTACTTGTATTCAAAATCCTCCATGGGCAAGCTCCCCGTTACTTAAATACCTTAATACAACGCAGAGATGTTAACTATACAACCCGTTACGCAACCCGCAGCCCGTTATTTGTTCCCACACCTAGAACTGAATACATGAAAAGATCAATCTGCTATTGTGGTAGTAAACTCTTTAACAGCCTCCCAATCACTGTTCACTGTTGTAATATTCTCACAAAATTTAAATCAGATGTGCGTCGTATAAGCTACACCTGGGCACTGCGTTAGGCCGGGGGAGGGGGGGGGGGGGGGGGGGGTCACTCACTCACTTACATTTGTGTGACTTTTTTTTTTCCTTCTTCAAATGTGTTTTTGTGTTAGTCTTTGTTATTGTTATCTTTGATCTTTGTATTAATTGTATTTGAATGTTACATATTTTGTTATGTTTACGTGATTTGTATCACAGGGCTCCTTTGGAAAGCAGTCCTCGAGACTGAAAGGACTACCCTGTCTAAATAAAACGTGAAATAAATAAATAAACTTCATTTCGAACCAATGGAGTTGGATAAACGGAGATTAAGAATCAGGAATCAGTGCTTGTAATCAAGATTTTCAAACAAATCAACACTTTTTAATAATATTTCTGTTTTTTCTCAAATCTTTGCCAGTCTGCTTTTCTGATTCTTCCACTTTATTTTATTTTGAGATTTTCGTTCTCGTTCTATGTGATACCAACGTTAGGCTGAACAACCTAGCATGCTTAGGATGAGCCACGAGTAAAGACTCACTCTCCCGTTCCCCAATGCAGGCTGTCTGTCCATTCCATCGTGTTTTCACACTGCTCTTAATTGAGAAGTGAAATTGGGTCTTGAACCTTCTCTGTGTCAGCAAGCATTTTGCTCAAATGTGCAATATTGATGACAAAATGCATACCTGGCGCACCTGTGCATCGAGTTTGACTCTTCTATACACAAGACCTATGTTTAACGTCCCATCCGAAGGACGGAGTGTTTTTCGACAGAGATATGTGAGGGTGTAGGAGGAGGAAGGAGGGAGAAACCCTAACAAACAGTGCTGGCTCTTTTGCAAGGACATTTGTGGGACTCGAACGCAGGGCCTTCTCTATGCGAGAGAGAGAGAGAGAGAGAGAGAGAGAGAGAGAGAGAGGCAGAGTGAGAGAGAGAAAGAGAAAGAGAGAGAGGGGGGGGAGAGTGAGAGAGTGAGAGAGAGAGAGAAAGAAAGAGAGAGAGAGAGAAAGAAAGAAAGAAAGAGAGAGAGAGAGAGGGAGAGATAGAGAGCAACGCCGCTCTCTCTCTCTCTCTCTCTCTCTCTCTCTCTCTCTCCGATGCACAATTGCAACCACAACTCAATCTGGGCACTTCTCAAGCAAGACAGCAAGACTAAATAGGTGCGTAGCCGCACGTGATGCGTTCAAGCACTTAGCTATACTCTTACAACTAGACTACATCTTGTCCGATAATGGTGTCAGTCTTTATTTAGGCAGACTCCCCCTAAGTTCATTACTTGAGATTAAATATTAATGATTGAAACAACGGGATTCTTGGCAATTCATTATTTACCAGCTTGATGTTCTCGCTGCGATACATGCACGAGGAATTAATATTTGATTGTTCGTCTAGTCCCTGGGTGATGGGCGCTCTCCTGACATTCAGGATATGGCGGAAACGGGAATCATATATAGAGGATTAAAGTCTACTTGACAGTTTACGGTTACACGCTGGCGGTAAGGGTGACGGATAGAATCAAGAATAAAAAAGAGAACGAAAATTAAAGATAGGCCGAAGAAGAGGCTAAGGGTAAAAGAAAGTGATGGATAACAGAAGGGGAAAGTGCGAAAGAAAAAGAAAGGAAAGAAAAGAAAACAGGAAAAAACGCAAAAGAAAAGTACGAAGAGAAAGAGACTTAGGAAACAATGAATAAAAAAAATAAGAATGAAACACAGGAAATAGGTGTAGATACAAATGTAAGACGCAATTGAAGAGAGGGGTGGGGGTTGGGGGGGGGGGAGGAGTGACCGACATTGATGATAAAAAAAGAAAGAAGACGAGATAAAGCTTAAAGAGTGGGGAGGGATCCTTAGAACCGTTTCAGAAAAGCGGCAAGCAACAGAGGGAAAGATGAAACATCAAAATTTGGGTTTTGTTTGTCGCTTGAAGGTGGTCTCGGGTTTGTCCTAAATTTCACGGAAAGGTGGGAGCGGAATCATAGCATGTGGAGGATAATCATCTACTGGACAGATCATGCGTTAATCAGCGGTATATATATCGGTTACCATGGTTACAGAAGACAGGTTAGAGAACGTGGATGAAACCAAGTAAGAACGAAAGCGTGAAGAGGAGTGAAATCAATACACATTAAAATGGAACGGAGGGAAAGAAGCAAACATAATGGGATAGAGAAATAAAGAAAAGGAGTTATTTAAAATAAAAAAAAGAAAACGGATAACAAACAAGGACGAATATACAAATTAAAAAAGGGAGAAAAAAGGCGTAAAAGAAAGTATGTTATGGAAAAAAGGACAAGTAAATGAAAGAGGAAAGAATACAAAAAAAAATCATGAAGAAAGGAATGAGAGGGGAATATCTCAAAACAAGAAGGTAGGAACATGATAGAGAGAGAGAGAGAGAGACAGAGAAAGAGAGAGAGAGACAGACAGACAGACAGAGAGAGAATGAGAGAGAGAGAATGAGAGAGAGGCGAGAGAGAGAGAGAGAAAGAGAGAGGGAGAGAGAGAAAGAGAATGAGAGAGAGAGAAAGAGAGAGAGAGAGAGAGAGAGAGAGAGAGGAGGAAAATTAAAGAAGAGGACAATGGGGTGTCATCGTTTCCATCACTCATTAAGTTACGCTGTCGCGACATGCTGATAAGGTCACGGCGATGACAGGAAAAAAAGGAGCATACTGCACCTTCCTTTCCTTTTCTTATCATATACATGATATACACGTGTAGACATGGTAGAGGTTGTGTCTACGTTCGCATTTCGGCGTCGGAGTTGAGAGGGATGTTATAGTTATAACTCTGGTCGTACGTCCACTCCTTAGGGAGACTTGATTGCCCGCGGCACGATATCGCCGCTGGGTCAAGATCATTCACATAATCACCCACCTCCTACCAGGTACCCATTTATACTCCAGGGTGGAGATCAGCAATGTTGATAAGGTGTATCACTGAAGGACACAAGTGGTTTGGATGGGATTGAACCTAGGTCCTCGAGGTATGTAGCCACAGCTCAAAACCACTATACCACGACACCTTCGCCATTTGAAACGATGGTCAGTATTGGGAGCAATATCGTGGTGTAGTATTCATGTCAGGTTAGATGAAAAAACCTTACGTAAAACGTCTACGACAATCAAACAGATTAATGTGTTTTCATGCTCTTTGTAGATTTCCATCATGATGGGGGAGGGGAGGGGGAGTATTTACTGATACTATCTACCATATAGCAAACATTTCCTATCCCTTTACATATCCCTTTACATCGCACTGCAAGAACACATTCTTCAATGTTTTTTTCTGTTATCATGGTCCTCTACTCGGGAATAGCTTTCCAGCCCCAATCAAAGAGTGTGCTATATTAAAAATGGTCAGTCCCTTTTACAAACATCTGAAAACTTCATGGAAGTTTGCACATATTTAGTGCGTATCTTTGGGATACCAACTGTTTGACTATTTTTGTGATACGAAAAAAATAAAGCTCGATTATTTCCTGCAAACCGAATATTACGCCTTGTCGCCTTGTCAGTTTATGTTTGCCTATTTGTTTATATTTTGTATGGCTTTTATGAGTGGAAAATAAATAAATGAAATGAAATTTTCTGCAGCAGCACATAGTCACATTGTGCGCTTGTCGAGCCTAGTGATATGGTGAAGAAGGAAACCATAAAATAATGGAACATAAAATGGGGGGGGGGGGATATTAATTTGTTATTTTTTATTTTATTATTCTGAACACGAATTTATAAAGCTTGGTTCTCGGCTTTTACATTTATCTAAGTTGAAGTGGTCTACGCAAAAGCATATTACCACTTTTTTAACATGTTGTTGATAGCACACGTACCGTCGCTATGTTCACATCTACTCATGATTTACACTGTACATGTATTACCTACATGTAGTGACGGTGTGATCATGTGTCGATGGTAACTACTATATTGAAATGAAGAAAACAAACCCACAGGAAATAAACAATGCTTTCATGTGAACCTCAAAATGGGTCTATTCCTTTGGCTTTATTGATATTTGGCCTGATCCCATTTTGCTTAAATTCCATTTGGTCAACTCCCATTCATTATTTTGCATTTTTTTAAATAGGTATTTAGATGTCTTGACCAGAGCGTTATGATTAGAGGGTTTTGAATGAGGATAAGGGTTAGGGCATACTACGTAAGGTAAACATGTACTAGTCAACATTACTAGTCTTAAAATAATCTGGAAGTTTCGCTTGGAGATGAAAATTGGAAGTATACCAAAATGGGTGAACCTGAACATTCTGAACAGATATAAAGCTCGATTGCTCACTTCAGACATGAGTTATGATACGGCAATTAACCTTCACATACTACACAATGAAAACATATGGAAACCCTTTGTTACCCTGCCAAAATAATGTCTTACAAATTTCGCATTTACTTTCATTGGGAAACATATCAGATTGGAAACGCACGTTTATATTCTATATTGTACATACACGAAGCACCTAATCACATGTACTTATCTGTGTAGCCCCTATTGTAATAAGGGGAAAGGTTGTCTTCCCCACGAATGCTCTAAAATTTTGTTTTGATAAAGAAGTTAATCACGAGGGTGAAAGCAATATGTCCCCAGAGCGTTATGGAATTGCCTTGTGACGTCACTGATACGTAGGAGGACGCCCAATCAAATATTTGTGGCTTACAGCAAATTTCATTTGTGAAACTGATTTTAGCAGGGTTTGGCCCGCTGTTTTCAGCAGTTTGACTGTATCACGTAATATGACCCCGTTCTGCAGCCCAAGTTAGTTGCGGAGGCTAACCCCGTCGAATTTATTTTCACAAATTTAAACGAATGGCCTAAAGAGTGCCCAACCTTATTTATCATGTATATCTATATTTAAAGCACACATGATGTAGGGCCTACCACGAAGCACGCACGTACGCACAAATTCACATACACAATATATTAATTTTAGACGCACACGCGCATACGCCCACATACATGCACACACAAAACACCCGCATGCTCACTTCTTCTTCTTCTTCTCACTCTCTCTCTCTCTCTCTACTTTCATGTCTTTCTTTTCCTTTCTACAAGCCCTGTCCAACTTGTCTGCCAATTGTTTTCTCCGTCATATTTTATCACCCCCGTTCCCCTGCTCTGTCGGTATATTTCCCTCCCCCATGTACGTACACATACACACACATAAACACATGCTCATACAAAAACGCACACACACGAATACACACACATAAACTCACATAGTCTGCTACTTCCTCATGCTCCTGTCTTTCTCCACAGCTATCGCTTCATGTCCGTCGCATTCGCATTCCTACAGATATTGCGACAAATCGTGATAACGATCTTTCCTGACGTTAATGAAGAAGAATCACAGGCTCAAGAAATAAAACCATTCAACCCACTCACAGCGACACACAAAAAAACTCACACACACCCAACAAAATCATACACACATGCAAACACCCATTCAAACACACCCCTAGCTAACACACATACCGAAATACATATATACACACGCACATAAATATACCGTACCAACATTCATGTAATATCCGCACATTCGCAGACACGCCAACCCATACATGTAGTTAAAGAGTAACAGAAGAACTAAAAAAAAGTCCAGCCTGAAGTTAAGTTGGGTTTGATAAAAGTAGAAACATTAAAGAAACATATAAGTGAAGTTTTGATATAAATCTGTCAAAGGATAAGCATGTTACAATTTCTTAAAGTTTTGATATTGTGACGCCACGTGTGAGATGTTATCCAACATGTTGTGTACTATGTGTTTTTGTTTAAAATGTCAATTTGCGCAAAAGAATATGCACAATTTTATCTGTGTACTTAATATATCATTAGACACATGTTTTACGCACACACCTAATGACAAAGATGAACTCCTTCATCAAAAACAGAAAGAGAGCAATTCATGGAATTGTGCAGTACATCTCATATGGGAAAACACCTCGCACGTGACGTCACAAAATCAAAATTGTAAAAGATCATAGCCTTTTTCAATATCCTTTGACAGGATTCTTGTCAAATCGTCACTTATATATTTCTTTCATGTTTCTGCTTTATTAAAACCAAGTCCATTTCAGGGTGGACTTTCCCTTTAAACAAGCGCTGACAGGGATTGCAATGCCGCCAAGCTAACCGAAGTAGTGTATCTTCAAACAATCTGTTGATAGCCCACATGGCTCTAAATGCAACATGACATCATCGGTATCCATACGACCTCATCCAGACAGGTTAAGCACGATGACGTCATTGACTGATCTCACCAGAATATATCCTATTTATTACCCTAGACCTACGAGTGTTGACTTATATTGAATGACTCCATGCGTGCACAATGTTTATGGATATTTCTTGATCAGTGTTTATTTTGGTTACTTAAGTTGTCCTCCCCCACTTAATTACCAGACACTGCCGTCAACAACATTGGTTGTTTTCTCTCTCACCACTCACTTGGCTACCCTTGGCTATTCACATTTCCGTCATGAAAAAAAAACAATGCAATTTTCCCCACGACTGAGTCTTGTCTGTTCACCAACATGTATCACACATAACGGGTTTCTTTTAACGAATACATATATTTTGTTTGTGTTCTTGTTTGTTTTTTCGATATACGTGAAATAATAACCCTCCGCTCCCTCAGTCACCGTCGTTTTCATTTTCGAAAAAATCATCATCTACATTGTCACTGAATAAAACAGAATGTATACATACGTCACAAACTTGTGACACACTGAACTGCTGAATGGACTAACAGATCGAATTAAGTATTTGAAGTTTATGTACGGTATTTTTTGTATACCATACTTAGCCCACGTTTCTTTTCGTCATTGTGATTTTCTTCTTTCTCTTTTATTTCTGTTTCCCTTTAAATTATCATTAGGATCATCTATAGACATACAGATGTTTTCGGTTTTCCTGTAGAACCAGAACGACTAAGGAGCCAAAAGGAAGATTACGTAATTACAAATAAAATGAATACACTTTATTGTTGATGTTCAGCTACAATGATTAACTCTTCAATCATGTTTCAACAGCGTGTTTGATATAAATTACCCATTTTTATATAAGCACGCACTTATTCCTATTATTTTTGTGCCTGACAATCCGCTGCTGTATGGGAATTATGTGATTTTGCTTGTGCCAAAACACTTCATTGACGCATCAAGAGTTAATCTTAGTCAATCTTAGACCGGGAATTCTTAATAGAACATGGGGAAGGTGATTGTTCATTAGAGGCACTCTTTATACCTGGATGAAGACGAATATATACATGTAGGTGTGGGGAAAGAAACCTTTCCCAAGCATGGGGTTTCTTCCCAGGATCATTCGTTAATCAAGGCGAGACCATTAATCACTAGCCAATCAGTGTTTGTAAATCCTCACTAATCCCCCAACCTCTCCATCCATGTCTAAGCCTTACATTACCGGGTCTTGGAAATCCCATTGGCGTACTACACATTTTGATGCCAGTGTTACTGAGAGAGTTACCCTGAATTTCTACTAGGGTAGCTACCCACGTGTACCAGCTGCAACGTATGCGATGTAGCGTCTTGTTCCGGTTTTAAAACCAGGTCACCGACCTAATTTTTGTCAACAGTGCGGTCAAAACTATCACTGACAACCCATGCTATAGAGCGGCCATCCCGAAGACTGTGACGAAAATTAGATTTGGCCATCCCCGCGTAGGAACAACAGTTTCATTTTCCTTGTCTTATCAATATAAACAAGTTGATGAAGTAACGGGGGTGGATGGCTGGATTCCACAACGTTTACAGGTCCCTCGACTATTTGACTTGTAGTAGAATTAAGGACGGGGGTTAAAACAATCGCGGTTTGTTCCGGTAAACAAGTATGCCCAAATTCCCTTGCTGCCGGAAATAAGAGGTTTAAACTGACTCAGCCTTCGTGGGGGTGGATTTTCGCAAACTTTTCCTGACAAATCCACAAAACCTCGGACTGCCTTTCAGTATCTCGTTAAGCACATGTGATGTAGTTTTAACGATTGCTATCAAACAAAGTTAATAGCAGGTATGAGCTTGTTTAACTCTTTGTGTACGTTATCGCACAATATGAGGCGCAATATGGGGTATTTACGTTTAATATAATATACCTACACCCCATTGAGTAATGATTGGCCAAACAGAAAGAAGGTTTAGTATATGCAAAAAGAACCATAACTACTTTTTACTGATCATAATAATGAGGGGAGTGTAAAACGCAGCACTATAACGTAGCACTATAACCATTATCGCTTTGCGGGGTGAATCTAATTCTTTACCAATGGATTTCCAATAAAAATACCCAAAGAAATTAATTACAGAGGAGGTGCAAGAAAATTGTACTGTTTTTGTTCACTGCTGGCGAATTAGGTGTCAAGCGTGGATATTAAAACTCATAAAATGTAGTGGGAAATATTAAAAATGATCACATTACCTTAAATTGACGACATCAGACATTATTTCCACATTTGTACCTCCATTGTAAAATAACCTTATCATAACCATTATGTGCAATTATATGCAGATATGAATACAATAATAACCATGAGATAATGCATGCTTTAACATTCACCGTAGCATGATGCAAATTGTATAGAGGTTTTAGAAAATCAAGACAGATTTTCACATTAAAATGTGGAAGGAGCCTATTGGAAAGTCACGCTTTGTAGAGTTAACATGTCATAGGCTGTCAATGTAATTTTCATTCCATTCAAACATAAATGATGCATATTGAAGAATGACATTTTGTTCCCAGACAAAAGATCAAGAGATAAAAAGTTCAGAGGAGAGGGAAAAGGGTGTTTAAAGGTAAAAAAAAAAATCTGCGTCGCTCCGGACTGTATGAATCAGTAGCAGCCTTGACACTTTTTTTTTTTTTATATTTCTGACCCATTCTTGAACCAGTGTTCATTTCCATCTCCATGGAAACGTGATACTAAACTAACGTTTACGTATGTGTTTGATCCATCTCTTATTTTGCCTGTTTATCGCACCATAAACAATAATAAAATCTGTATGGAGAACGATTCCCGCCCATATATTGCGGTGTGAGCATAATATCTTCATGTCTTTGAATATCGTTATTAACTTTGCCAGCAATAATCCCTATCTCTACACCACGTTTTCGCTATGATTTAACCGCATAATGCGTAGGCATAACGGTCGTGTGAGTTGTAGACAGAGATGCTGAAGAATTCATTCAAGTTAAAAGACTATTCTCATATTAATAAAATAATTCCTTCTTATTATGTTTCATAAGGAAAAGCGAGGTTCTTCTTAATTGTGTGTTGTAGCTCCGTGTTACAATAGCGTGATATAAATATATCAATATTTGTGCATTTCTCAATACAGGGAGGTAGTAATAATTGTGATTTGATTGGAAGAGACTGATGAGGGAGGGGGAGATACATGTTCCAATCATTATAATGATCGGTGAAATTTGCTGCAATTGACGACAAAATGGATTTGTATGACTTTCAGGGGGAGGGATGCACGAACAATAACTTAAAGAACAAGTTGATCTGCTGATTGTTACTTTGGACACATAAAAAGCAGCAGTTTACTGATCTGTCATCAAATGGAATGTACTGTACTGGAAAGAAAAAAAACCTTCAAACAGGTGATCGTGAGCAATCTTCTTACCAATGGTCTTAAATTCATGTATTGTCCATTTTAGAAACTTCCTGGAAAGAGATTTGCCCTCAAATGATCTACATTTGGAGTAATAAGTGATTAATTCACAAATCCTCAATTTGTTCAGCCCGAACACTCTAAGGATTTGTTATTTAAACACTATTTACTCCTTATTTGGATAATTTGAGGACAAATTTCTTTCAGCAAGTCTCTAAAATGGACAATACATGAATTTAAGACCATTGGTATGAAGATTGCTCACGATCACCTGTTTGAAGGTTTTTTGTCTTCCCAGTGTATATATTCCCTTTAAACGGCTAAGATGTCAACTCTGTTTCTGTACAGTATCCAGCATAACGAGTTACCTCATGTACCAGAGCAAATACAGGGATAACGTTTATTTGGTTTGATTAGAATATACTCGTTCTTACTACTGATTGAATGTAATTTTTATGTTCAAATCAATTTTACAACGAGCGAACAACACAACAAATACATTGAGCTAAATTCTTTTCATGGAAGACATAACAAACATCATTTATTTAACGAGTTTTTTTCATCGACAACGTAGTTTGATATATTCATCCGCCATTCTGAAAACGGCAACAACGAGTCATCAAAGTATCAAAGTGCGCTTCAGTATGGATAAGTTTGTAAATCTATAGACACATGATGTATTGAATGTTCTTGGCGCGCTTGAGTTGGGCAGGAAGTTAATTGAGAGCAAAGATGGTAGAAATGTTAAAAATAAAATGTGAAGGATGTACAGATTGAAGATTCTATGGATAACCTCACCTTCACCTTTTATCTGCAAAGAAAGCTGAACATGAGAAGCAAACATAGAGTAATATGAGTTTAATCTGTATATTTGAATTGTACGTCCCTGCGATATTTAATGTTTCACAATTGCAGTCATGCATTGTACTCGCTGTGTACCATGTAATGTTTCCTATAATTCGATTTTGTACACAAATGCACTTTAATACTCTCAGTCTTTGATTACCAGGCCTTGAACAAAATCCCACTGCCTTAGTTCACATCTTCATATCAACGTACATAGAAAATTAAATGTAAGGGGAAGTAGCGTGAGCAACCATGGAACCTGTAATCAACGGAGAGCCGTTCCTTAGGTTACATTTTCGTTTGATTTTAGGATACCAGGACCCAGTTGCATAAAAGTTACCATTAATGGTAACTCTGTCATCAATGATTACTACCATGGAAGCACTGCTCAATAGCCAATCAAGTTCGAGGTTTCCATAGAAGTTGCATTTGATATCAAAGTTACTATCATTGGTAAGTTTTATGTAACAGGGCCCAGGAATCTCGAAATGATCAAATTGTCGAAATCTAGAACCAAATTATGATAAGGTGGTGATGATAGAACGGTTTGGCCGTGATAACGAGCCCTAGTCATTACCATTTCCACCATTAAACAAGAACAATGCTCCATTTAAATCAGCTATCCTCCCCCCCCCTCCACCTCCACTCCCACCCCTGCTTGCCTGACAAGTTTGCAGCATAGACCTACTGCGAAATATTGCTGGCGTTATGGAGTACCGTAGTGTAAACTAGAAAACGCAGCATGAAATAGTACTGTTGATGAAGCAATTGAGATGGGAATGATAAAAGGGCTTATCCAATAACTCGTTAATTTGTCTTCAAGTCTGAGAAATTTAGAAAAAAATGGCGATCTCTTCTGATATACCAGCAGTCGATGAAACATTAATGGTGGTTCAAAACCGTCTCTACCATCGTTTATCGTTTGAAAAGCATCTATTCATCATACGTAACAGCTGATCGGCCTCTGTCAGTACAGCTGAACTTGTACAGTGTCCAAAATTACATACACACGGAATAATGGTCGTATTGCACAAGTCATAGTCTACAGCGTTTATTTTCCCTTTGCGACTATTAACGGGATCAGTGCGGAACGGATCAAGGTTAATCATTCTACTTTGTGAGTCATGTTCACCCTCGCGTGTGGTTATTATGTATGGACGTTCAATCAAGTGTCCTAGAAAATCATTCTGGCAGGATAAAATGAAGAAGAGGATTTTCAAGATTTTGAACCATTTAATATTCATTAAACGTAACACTTTATATGCACTGATGCATTGATATACAAATGATAAACACAAATCACATAAAACTGCATAATGGAGCACTTAATTTGGCACACGGAAAGGTTACTCAATCGAGAGCGGTTTCCAGGAAAATGAAAGCATCTCATATTAAAGCAAGTGTCTGCTATTACATTTCGTGGAGTTGTCGTGGTAAAGTGACGATGGTGGTTAACCAACAGATCACAGGATAAAACGTCTTCATGGATCTTCATGGATGTAGCCTGTGTCCTTCAGCAAGACAATAATGATTCAGTCTCATCTCTCCCAGCAGTATAAGAGTACCGAATTGTGACGTCACATGAGCAAGTTATCAAGACAACTTGGTCTAAACTATAAGAGTAGAGCGAACATTGGTGGTCAAAGCAGGGACTCTCATTGTGAGTGCCTGACACTATCCCGCTAGACAATGTGGGACAAGTGAAAGTCTCACTGGAGTGATGTTGTTTAGAACCAGAAGCTGACGTCACAATGGATATTACGACACCACTTATGTGCTCTATAAATGGGTATATGGAGGGTAATGGTTGGTATGATTGATCACCAACAACCTGTGCTACGATTGCAACTTCCCTCGCAATTCAGATTATTGACCCCGCCACCATAATGACCACGAACAGCATAAAACGGTCACCGTCTAATCGGCTGAAATGATATGCCCATTATGCACAAAGTGGTGAAGTAAATCAGAACTTAGGTTTTGATCCCTATATGAAATGCGCCTCTAAAGCTGTACATAGTTCAGGGATACTCGAGCATTGAAAGGGTTAAGATATATAATGAATTGGACCGGGCATTCAATTTACGCGACGGAATCTCGATAGGCCAATGAAAGCTCGCATAAATTTTAACAAATGGCCGTGTTGTGATAACATTCAGGAATGAGAGAGAAAAGAATCACGCGTGATCCATATGCTGTATATATGAATGCGTGAATGATGATAAAAAAAGAAACTGACTAAAAAAACCCCGCACAAACATGTTTGAGACAAGCACACTTGTTTATGTCAATTGTAAAATATCTGCATTATAATCGTTTGTGTACAATACGGTGTATATGATTAAAGACAATGATATACATACAACGAGTATAAAGTGAAAGCTTTATTACGTCATGATACAAATTATATGAAGGTATTGAACATTTAGAATGAGAGAGAGAGAGAGAGAGAGAGAGAGAGATAGAAAGAGAGGGAGAATGAAAGAAAGGGAGAGATAGGGTGGGAGAGAGAAAAATGGCGGAAGAGAGAGATGGATAGATAGAGAGAGAGAGAGAGACAGAGAAGAGAGAGAGAGAGAGAGAGAGAGAGAGATAAGAAGAGAGAAAGAGAGAAGAAGAGAGAGAGAGCTAGTGAGCAATGCTGCTTTCTTCTTTTCTGATGCACTACTGCAACCACAACTAAAGAAAGAAAGAAAGGGGGAGGAGGGGGGGGGGGGGTAGTCCTGAGGAACTCCCCACTGTATCAGAGTATTAACCGTCATAGCTCCCTTCTGTTGTGATATTTAGTGGTACCATCTGGTCCTTACCTGTACTAGTAGTACTTCGCGATATTCCATGTACTAGAAATGCATATGAAAGGGAGAGATGTACTGTGGTATTTCGGGCCATTTAACGTTTCATGTATCATACTTGGTGGTAGTACGAGGTACCACGAAGGTATGCGATCAGTCTCATATACTCCAACGGTCATGTCGATGATGATGATGGTAGTAGGTGGTCATAACAGCGCACCTTATTGCATCGCCGAGCCATGATGAATACCTTCTTGAAGGTCAAGATGCCGGAAACCTTGTTTAAGATAGGTCTTGGTTACGTAACAGGACACTGTCAGTGTCTCACGACGAACGGTCTGTTTCCGTCGCCGTAGTTTAATTGGCGTTACGTAGTGCCATACGGTAAGGCTCCTGTGGCAATATGACCGTGGCAACAAAGAACACTTGATGTGTGTCAGCACCATCATTATTTGTTCTCTAAAACACGAAGGACACATAGAATAACAGAATACAACCAATGCTACATTTTCGATGTCAGACAAAACTTAAATATGAAAAAACAGGAATGACACTTAGGGCAAATATTTCGTAAAACTAATATCTGTAACCTCAGGATTTTTCCTTGTCATTATGATGTTTTTATATTGATGATTATTTAAGAACAGAAATATAAAACATAACAGGGCAATAAGTAAAAAAGTGTATTCACATAAACCTGATTGATTTAGATGAAAATCACTCTTGTACTGTATTCGAAATAGGTGTTACACATCGACCATGGGGAAACACATAGCCCCCCCCCCCATTATGTTACATTAATTAAAATCCTTGCAATCCCTTGTCCATATTCGATGGCTGTATTCTATCGGCTCACTTGCTTTCCAGCAAAATTGTTCCGCTGCTAGACTTTTGACTTTAATGCTGATACACCTCTCCTTCCCCCCTAACTGCCCCTAAACCCTTCCCCTCTGCCTCCTTCACCCCGGTGCTCCAGGGGAATTGAGATCCCCGTTTTGCGCCACGCCCTCAAGGCTTCTGACCGACATGGGTGCGTCTGATTGCGTTAGCGCGCGCGGATTTCCGAAACGGCTTCGCTTCATCTCTCCAGCTGGACTATGGCAAGCCTTGTACATCGTGATTTGAATGTTTCTTTATTACGATTTTGGGGCCTTAGTTTCAATTACTTTGGATGAAGGTAAACGAATCAATATGCTGAGATGAATTGAGAAAATGGACAAACCATGATCAAACAATTACAATTTGAAACATCTTAACAATTCGCTAAACTGAATTTGTTACAAACACTGAATTTTTCTTTGAAGAATCTTCATGACCACCTGAGACTCATTTCGTGGACACGCTGTTTAGTAAGAGCACATGAGTAAGCGGTGTTGAAATGCCTGATATCTGCATGATCTGGGGAATTACCGTAAGGCGTTTGTCCAGAGAGAGAGAGAGAGAGAGAAAGGACCGGGAAATGGAGGGAGAGAGCAGAAAGAAAGAAGAGGACAGGCGTATGATTCAGAGACAACTTGGGGGAGAGAATGAAACAAGAGAGAGAGAGAGAGAGAGTGAGAGAGAGAGAGAGAGAGAGAGAGAGAGGGGGAAGGAGGGTGTGAGGAAGAGGGTATGGAATTCTACAAGCGGCAACGAGGAGAGAGAGAGAGAGAGAGAGAGAGAGAGAGAGAGAGATTACACTCTAGAAAGGAGTTCCATTTAAACTGTAATCCTAAGCAAATTGGAAAAAATAGCCTAGATATGACAAAACACACTTTGGTGCTAATCTGCGCATTGTGAAGGCTTTCTTAATTTTGTGGTACGCCCTGCTAGCCATAGAAGAAGCTTCCTCCTGTCACAGATCGTTGTCGATCAATGAAGTGAATTTACACCCGATTGACCGTTTTCTACAGACACATCAGCCGCATACCTTTCATACACCTGCTCTAGCCCAACTAACCTTTGCCGAACTGTTGACGAAAGAATTACAATGAAGTGGGTTGGTAAAGTCGGTCACTTGAGAAGCGAAGAGAAAACAGCCACGTAATCACTGATTGCATTAGCGTGGATTGGTATTGGGTTGATTGGGAGTGGCAGCGTATTAGGATGTAAGGTCGGTGTTGGGATATGCAGGAAGTCCCTGCGGACAGGCAACCATGATGGCTTGAGAGAGAGAGAGAGCGAGAGAGAGAGAGAGAGGGGGGGGGGGAGAGATAGCAAGGGGGTAGAAGGGAGAGAGAGAGAGGGAGGGGAAGAGAGGAAGAGGGGATGGGAAAGAGAGAGAGAGAGAGAGAGAGAGAGAGAGAGAGAGAGAGAGGAGGGGGGGGGGGGTGAGATAGAGATACCCCCCTAAGCAAAATAGCATAACTCAAAGGTATGGATTGGGCTCGCATTGTTGTACACGTGACCCTAAGTGTCGCGACAGAAACTCAATCCTATACATGCTATATCAGCGCGATAAGACGATGTCGAGAAAGTATAAAAAGGGCTTTGCACCTATACGATCCTAGCTCTCAGAAAAGATCCACCTCCATGATGACGTCATCAAATAAAAATCTTGGGTGAATGTACCTTCACACACAATGACGACACACCATCGTTTTGCATTAATTCAATTAGGAAAAGAAACACAATTAAAAACATTACCGTGATAACAAACAATCGATTTGTCTTTTGGCGCTATGAATGCATCATTGTACACTAACATACACAAATCAGATTTATATTTCTTTTATTCTGTAGTTTCAGGATTGTGATACATTGCTACAAGCACTTTTCAGTACAATGATGACACAAATCCTAAGTTAATAGAACTGAAGTCCGTCATTGTCTTTAGAATACAGGTAGGCGGAAACAGGTAATTAGCTGGTCAAAGCAAACAATAGCGTCGAGTAAATTTCAAAGAAAGATACTCCCACTTATGCCAGTAGGAGTGTCTTTACTAATTAGCTCACAGTTGCGTCGAACAGGCATTGTGTGAAAAAAAGAACAAATAGGAAAGAATCTTCTCATGACATCGACTGTTATTCGGCTATTATTTACATGGGCAAAATTATAGCGACGAAGGCAACAGCGATGAAAGGGACTAATGACTTTGACAAGCCATGTAGCTTTCTAAATCTCTGTCCATTTTCCATTTCTTAAGTATTAATACCTAAGCGTATACTTAATGTCTTGCTCTCTGCAAAGCTGAAATTTGAGATATTTTGTTCATCTTACTTGTCATCTGTATCTCCTTATTTTAGGGCAATGTACTAACATTTTCATATTAGAAAAATCATTAATCTTGAATCTTGAATCATGAATCACGGTAACGAAAAGTTTTGGTTAATATGATTGCTCGAATGTCTAATCATACCATGTAGACATGGTAGATTCCATTGTCAAATATAGCCATCAAGTTTCGACCAATTACAAACAAGCAACCCCCGATACCATTCATACTGCTGGTCCCCTGCGACTGTAATGTGCTATATCTTCATCTACACGTCAGATTGAAATGGCAAATTAAGTCTTTACGTGATGCCTTGTATTCATTGTCCATGAAAGTTGATTATTTTTGTTTGTTAAAATGAATAAAGAATTGAATTGAGATGAAAAAAGAATATTTATAGAGAAGTGCTACGAATATAATCATGTATCTAGTTATGTTTTAATGTGTAAATGATACTACGGAGAAGAAAAGACTGACCGCACCCCCTCCCACACAGATTATCCATAACTGTAACCCCGCCTGTTGCAAGCACACATTTTACCTACACTGAGCATGGCTTGTCACGGATAGAACTATCTCACTCTATTGACCGTATGTCTAGAGGCAGCAGCAGACATTAAGCGAATAATGAGGTGAATGTAGGCCGCAGCTTGCCGGGAGACACGTTCGACCACCATGCTCGTCCGTGCGAGTAGGGGGTCGAGGAGGGGGGGAGGAGGCCGTGGCCGGGGTCCGGCCGGCATTAGGTTTCGACACTGACGACGGGGAGATCGATACCACTTTATATCGTAGGCGGAGGTAAGAACGACTCTTTACGACGTCGCCCGTGGGCAAGCAATCCGGGCAATGTCGGCTGACCGATCACGTGCATTACCAACGTGCACTATTTACCTGCTTAGTGCTAAGCTGTCAAAGGATCATTGATTTACAACACAAAATATGCACTACGGGACTGAGAGGATCTAGAGATCCGTATCGCCTGCCAGCCTTGGCTTTATGCAAGAATATGTGCATCTTTTTCCGCGCCTTTTCTCCCCCAGACCTGAACATTCGTACAGCAGGGAACAGGTAAACACATTGCCTACATATTATTAGAGCCGACACCACACTCGTGTGTTTTTCCTGAGAATCTCGAATTTACAACTTAACTCCGATGTGATTCTCCCCTTCAAAGAGAATGTTCATATCAGAAGTGACAAAATGATTTGACTGTCATATCTGTGCTGTGATCATAATTCCCGTTCTCTCCAAATTGTCCCTAAATCTCGCAAATGGCGAGAAGAGATAATTTCCCACGTAACGGGTCGTCATACCTACTTTCGTACAAATTGACCACAAAGCACAGTATAAAATGAACCGAAAACAGTTTCGTCGATGGACGAATACCATGTAATTCAACGCGTCGAGCAGAACTAGTTTCTCTTGCAGACAATGCAGTAAAACTCTATCGTGAAATAGAGGATTGTGACCACGAACTTTTCGAGACGCTGTGTTGTAGTAGCAGTCTCGGCAGTGATAAGGAAGTATGTATGCCGAAAAGATATCCCACACTTCCATGCGTGTTTCGGGATATCTATTCGAGATACCGGCAGTCGTTATCTAAGACCTAAGAACATGTATCAGACGATAGCGTATAATATTTAAGGCAAACTGGTTCCGCTGTAATAAACAGTCCGATCATCCCACAGCTACATATCACCCTCAACATGCTCAAGGACAGGCTGTCCTTTTAGCATGTCAACCCCCCCCCCCCCAAAAAAAAAAATAAAAAAAAAATATATAAATAAATAAATATATAAAAAAATTGTAAGAACCACAGAAGATGGAAGAAGATACTGTATGAGAACTTCCCTCCCAATGATAGAACTGGAAACTGACTTTAAGCGTAATTATGGCGATCAGTAGATTTTGAGGAGATTTTGGGCGGGTCGTCCGAAACCTATAGCCTAGAGACCGGAGACTGCTATGCGTTATTGTCCGCTCCAGTCCTCTCCGTCATCATGATCATGGTGCGTTCAGTAGATGCAAAGCTCGCATCGCGCGCTGAGAGGGACAGTCCGATTATGAATGTAGACTATGCGCTTCAAACGTAGACAAGGATAGCTTTTCACTTTTCCTGAAAATGCTCGTCAAGCTATGACTGTGACATTTCATACACGTTATTGGTAGGGTATACGGCTGATTCATGTGCATGGGACAGCCTGTCTTTAAATCCTGAACCATGCTAACGCGTCTGAAAGTTCCTTCGCCTCTTCACTTGCTTCAGACAAACATTCACACGCCGGGCAAACATTAAATCCACAGTGATGTTATAATGTCGTCATCAGTAGACACATCATTGTCACCAAGATGCAAAAACCGAGACAACATTCTCCCTTTGGCTTAAACGAAGCAAGTTACAATAAAAACATTTGCTACAAACGAGCGAAGTGTTTTTAGAGAATAAACAGCACGCAATGTGTTTTACTGGTAAAAATATTAAAATATTATTTAGAGTATAACTACACTGATCGTTAACCGTGTGTACCCCATGCGATAATGCTTGCGCAGGACTAGTAATACGCATACAGCACAAAACTGACTGCCAGTACGCAATGAGTACAATGCAATACACGTTTAAGTATTTCAGACGCGCACAATGCAAAAGGATGTGTCTTAAAAGAGTTTGTAATCATTCTCCATTTTGTCCATGTTAGCTCGTATGAAGTTAAAACAAGATTCTGTATACATCTTCAACGAGGTGTGGCAGCGGCGCACGAAACGTCGTGATCTTTTTCGATTCCGTTAACCATACATTGCGAGAAAAACGATTATCACTTGCCAATTATCCGCAATGAGTAACATTTTTAGCATTATTAATCATGATAAATATCAACATCCATGATAAACATGGCAACTCTAAATGGGCAAAAGGGGGTGGGTTACGTAACATCGCGTTATTTATTGTTATATTCCACATACTAAGAATGTTGCTATGCTGCTTTGCGTGATAAAGCTTAGTTTTGCCCATCTGATCCCCTGAGAAAAAAACTTCGTTACACTCTAGGTGATAGTACTTTTTGGTTTCGCTGATATCTTCACTGCTCACAGTCCTAACGCGTGATCAATATTTTGAGTACGCGCGAAATAAAAGCGCGTTACACGAGGATTATCAATTCCTACTAACGCGTCCTAACGCGCGTCCTGTACGCGCATGTTCCCCATGGCAGCGGCACGGGGTTAGGTAAAGAAGTAAACATTACTTTTGTACGTCAAATTGTTATTTTTGGTATAGATAGTTGGTTTCAGATGTGGAATATAAAGCAAATAATCAACTTTTGGTTTCAGGCAATGAGACGAGCTATCACTTTCTCGGCGATCTGAATGTATACGCTTTCTTTCTCCAGCTGCGCTTCGGAAAGATAGCTACATCCAGATCGCCTCGGAAGTGATAGTTCGTCCCATCACCTTCACCAACGTTAAGGTCGTTGCTCTCCATGGGAGCGTATGGTAAACGTTGGCATCCATGGTCGATCGCGGAAGGGGAACAGCTGATCGCAAATCAAGATTCATTTAATGAGAAAGCACCTTCTCAGAGAATCGATTTTGTACAAATGGTGTCTGAAATCTGTCTGTGCTTCACCTTACGTCTGCGTGTGCGCATTTCTGTTAACAATTGATACACACAGAGCCCATAGAGCTAGACTTTATCTGGCACAGAGACAGATAATCCTTTGTGTGCCTGATATAATGCTGTTCTATGTGAATAGACCATTTCTTAATTACACCATGGTCGGACAATGCACTGAACAAATACTACTAGACTGCTCACTGGGATTGTTTTTCATGAAGTTGTGTTGGATGATGGATGTAAAGATATTTTACAGTGTGCCCGGAACAACAATAGAAGCAGATGCACATGGTGGAATGTTCTTTCATTACCTTCTCAGAGCAGAATAGCTGTTGCCATATTTGCATGATAATAGATTGAAATGTGGTCGACTATCTCATGAAGTCCCATTTTACTCTGTGAGTTTGTAAAATGACCTGAGGTCATTTACTTAAAGCAATAATCTGCTCAATGCGCAATTGCAATTACGAAATGGCTTATTATGTGTGTTAATGTTGAAACAAGTGCCATTCTCATTGGTCTTTAAAAAATCGCGAAGTTAGAAAAATCGAGAAGTTAGGTGACCGGGACAATAGGACCATTCAGCTTTTGGTACGGTTGCTAGGCAACTTTCACCCTAACTTCGCGATTTTTCTAACTTCTCGATTTTTTAAGCCCAATGAGAATGGCACTATAATCTACAAGTGGCACATTGATTGTTAATACAGTTAGGCATCGTCCAAGAGTTGATATTGTAAACGTCTACGTTTACAGTCACGGAACTGATGTCTCTTACGTATGTTGCTTGCCATGTGAAAACTTTCATTCATTTGCGACATTGACAGTGGTTTCCCCCTCCGATAGCCAGTGCGGTGGACACCCAGAACATCAACAAACGGCTTGCTTTGCCGCGGCGAAAAATCACTGACGTCTAACGGCAAACCGCGAGCGGCAGCGGCAAACCGCTTCAGTGTGAACGCACTTTTAGTCAGAGGAAGTGCATGTATGAAGGCGGTATTTCTTATGCGATTAAACACGAAGCATGACAACACGGTCGTGTATACATCGTCTGTGCCAAAAAGCAGTGCCTCATGGGAGACAATGTACATTGCTTGCGCACACAAAGAAAATGGACTAATTGACCGTAAAAGATATATTACTGACCGATTTAAAGTGCAACATGTATCATTGAATTTGCACTTGAATTATTTTTTCATGAACGCATGATAAGGTCTCATGATTTCCTTAGCCTAGATGTTTGGGGGGAGTGGGGGGGGGGGGGGGGCGGAGGATTATTTGCCCAATCTCGCAAGGGGTATTTCACCAAAATGTGCGAAAGTTACGCACGACTTTACGCACGACATGTTCTTGGGTGCCAAATCAGATTATCACTGTTTTTGATTCCCTTCAGCTTAAGTTGAAATATGTTTATTGTTGTTAGCACGCATCTGAATAAAAAGTTCATAATATGTCAAATTTGATAAGAAATGCAGGGAATTCTCTGCCACTATGTTAAAAAACAACAAATTGCGGCATCTCATGTAGCACAAGGACAAGTCATCAGTCATCATGGTCATGCCTAAAGTCGTTCGTAGCACATCTTGCTACGACTTGCAGACTCTGTCTGGACACTCTCATTTCATAATTATTTCACTAACAATATTATACATTTTATATCTGCGTTTTCTGTCGACGATGTCATTCTTCATTTGTTACTTTACGTCATAGTTTGGTGTATATCATTATCTTGTTTATTGTTTTATGTGCTTCATGTTATTTCGACAAATATAATTCCCTAATGGACCAATTAAAAACGTGAATCTGAGTATGATTATTCAACATAAATGTGCCCGTGTTACCAGTCTGTATTCACGCGCGCAAAACACATATTACTCAACAACTCCAGGGAGAAGGACAATTATACTTATTTAGATACAAACCTTTACTTGTGTCCTTTCGCCGCAATCTACACGATGACACACTACGTCCGAACGCATGGGCTTCTGCGTGGGCGAGCTCACAGTTCAAATCGATATCACATCACTATCATTGCGCTTTCGTCTCAATTTCTTTAACAATTTCAAATTGGAAGTGGTTAACTCTCTATGGTGGTGTATTTATGCCGCAGTAATACACACAGAACCTATGTAGCAGCAGGTAATACGGTTTTCAAAAGATTAATACGCTATACAGTGTGTCCCAGAAAAAAAAGAAACCGAGATTCTGTGTTATTTCTCTAGTTGACTGAAAAAAATCATGGAATATTATACACATCATTAGAAGCACGGTGTTTCTGCTTTCATTTGACACCTCACATGATAGATAAGAGTCATGCGTTGAGGAGCAAGAGGTGTTTAAAAATAATTGTCAAAATCAAGTTACGCAGGACAAATGGTCAAGATTTGTATTAAGCATCGACGTAGTGCAAACAACATTCATTATTCTGCGCAAAACGTTTCTGACATTAAGCCCTTGTAATTGCTTGAAATCAGTCATGCGTGAACAATTCATCGTGAATTTGGTACCAAACAAAAGAAGATACTTTACCCTCAATATTGCTGTTATTTTCATAATAATATTTTATGATTACGTTATCGACCTCGAAAAACGGGTTTCTTTTTATTTGGGACACACTGTATAATTAATGATAATGATGCCCATGTGATTATAATTGCCATGCGCTCCATCAAACCATGGGCACTGAAACAGTAGGGACCATGGTCACACAGAGAAACAATACAGGAACACTATGCCTAGCCTATGGTCTATGCTTTAGGGTCATATTTTTACTGATTCGCTGCTGCAACCACATAAAGTATGGATACAAGACTAACACACAGTCTTCCGGTGAGAGGAAAGAGCGAGGATGATAGAATGCTTTATATTCTATGCGTCCAAACCTAGTTGTGATAACAGAGCTATAAGTCTATGTGCCTATACGCACGCAGTGTCTCCATTAATACTTCACAGCCTGAACCTTAGACCACACTATGCCTTGAACGTATTGATAACAGTCACGTGATAGATACTGTTAGTAACATAGCCACAACAAAATATACAAACATTACATGAATACTGTCATGTCTGCCAATTCGATCCCCATGTTTACTTCAAAGTCATAATTGCTCTTATCCTCCCTTTCCCCATTTCACATTTATATGAACCTTAACAATATTACTACATAACACTACAGTTGCTATGCCAACGTACGCCAAGTAGTAAAGAACAATGTACAGCATGAACAGACCATTGAATTCAATTAATTGTCCATACTTCATTGAAAATATTAATTTACAAAACGGAAAAGAATATTTTCACTTCTGTACGTGATTTGTTCTCATCCTCATAGTTCTTTCACCGCTTCATTTTGTCGACTTTTGTCGAATTCAATAGAATATCTAAAAGTGTAATAACGTGTCAATTGTGATCAATAAACAAATTAACCATTTAGTCTACAACCCACTCAAGGGTAGTTTTTTAAGTCCGCGTAGCTCGTGTATATGGGGAAAACAATTGATACGTCTTTCCTTTCCTTTCAAGTAAGCCACAAGTGAAACAGTGTATATTAGACATAACGACCATACCTGTTATTTGATCATAACGTCAATGACCCGTATTCACAACGATAGTAAGCAAATAATCAAGGTTGGTGAGGGTGATGGGACGAACTATCACTTCCGAGGCGATCTGGATGTAGGTATTTTTCCGAAGCGCAGCTGAGGAAAGATAGCGTATACATTTAAATCGCCGAGGAAGTGATAGATCGTCTCATTACCTGAAACCAAAAGTTATTTGCTTACTATCGTTGTGAATACGGGTCTTTGACGTTATGATATTTATATTCCACATCTGAAACCAACTATCTATACAAAAAATGACAATTTGACGCACAAAAGTAATGTTTACTTCTCTACCTAACCCCGAGCCGCTGCCATGGGGAACAAGCGTTAGGACGCGCGTTACTAGGACGCTCGTTACTAGACGCGCGTTATGACGCGTCAGGAGGAGCTACTGTTGGTCAATTAATAGTTCAAGTGTAACGCACTTTTATTTCGCGCGTACTCAAACGGTTAATCACGCGTTAGGACTGTGAGGAGTGAAGAGATCAGAGAAACCAAAAAGTACTATCATATAGACTGTAACGAACTTTTCTTCTCAGGTGATCAAATGGGCAAAACTACGCTTTATCATGTGATCAACTCTTGACCAATTATATAGCAACATTCTTAGTATGTGGAATATAATTTAAAATAGACCGCGTGCTAAATCTAGAATAACCTTATAAGGCGCAAAATAAATCACCTGATGATGTCATAAAATCATTAACTTTCATCACAGAATCACAAAAGTGGGTGATTTCAATTATTTGCTGTTATCATTATGCGGACAAACGCAATAAATATATCATAGTGATTCCGAGGACAAAATCAATATGGTTTCTCCATCCACCCATAAATTTAGTTCAGGTTTAATATATGTTTTATATTAATCCACTGTTATAAATACGGGCCATTGGGTATACCTTTGCGTCGATGCCTATTGTATGTAGGAATAAACAATTGATGCCCTTGTGGTATTCATGGTTATATTTCAAACAATGAAATTGTCTGCCTCAAAAACCTTTTATATCACATGCAAGATTTTCTTAGATTGTGAGAGAGAGGCTATTTTTCCGCAATTCGTTCATTGGAGCTTTGTTGATCAAGTATGCATATAACTGTTCTATGCTGTCCCTGGAGATACCAATTTATAATGTTTTTTTCTTCCCCTTATAGGAAATCAACATTGCGAAGATGCACACTAAACATAACGGCCTTAATGATCATTTGATTATGACGGCAAGGCTGCCCTACTCTGACAAAAGGAAGCACGTGACAAGTCACTCAAATCTGTGTTATTGGTATTCTTAGATTGTACCCAGTATTCCTTACATACGGCCAAAATCTGGACAAGAAATATTCATCTTGCTGCGAGATATTCAATCTAACATGATGTGGTGTTGTACTGATGCCAATGCAAGTGATGGACACATTTTGCTCATTTACCAGAAAAGTCTCTTTTGTTAGTTGCTTCCTTTTGTCAGATTAGGGCAGAAGGGTCTTTCCCTGTTCATCGCATTCCTCGTACATGTCGTACACCAGTTATTCAAGGATACATGATGGCTTAATGAAAATGTCGACTTCAAAGAAAACTTAAGATTCCTTCTTTCGCGAGGACGAGGATATATCTTTGCAATGCGACCGCCTTTGTGTTTGCATACCACTGTTCAATGGGGAAAAAACATATCTTTATCTTTCCTTTCAGGTAATCCAAATGTGAGTAGATGTACAGTAGATACAACTGCCTTAATTTTAATTGGAGTTTTACGTTAAGGGAATTCTCGGCACATCGCATCACACGCACACAAGATAAACGATTGATTCCTTTGTGAGCATCGTGACTATTGAATTAATAAAAATGTCTACTTCTAAGAAACTTACTTTGAGATTACTTCATTCGTGAAGGGAAGGCTATTTCTCTGCAACCCGCTCATTAAAACTTTGTTTCGTATTGTTTAATAGTGTCTAGGGGATACCAGTTCAGATCTCTATTCTTTTTTTTTTTCATCAAAACAAAATTAAGAATATGTAGACTACACCAAACGGCCTTAATTGTTGTTTGTTTGAGACGTCAAGAGGGCTGTCTGGACATCGCCTCCCATGTGCACCAACTATGCAAAGATAAACATTAATTGTTCTTTCTATTATCATCATGACTGTTTAAACACTAAAAACGTATGTTTTTGGAAGATCCCTTAGTGTGTAAAAGCAAGGTGAGGGAGGGAATATTTTTCTACCATTCGCTCATTGAAACTTTGTTTAGTATGCATAGCATTGTTTAATGGTGTCTATTGGGATACCAAGTCGCATTCTGTTCTTTTCTTTATTTTAAATCAAATTTGAAAAGCTGAACATGGAACATAACTGCCTTAAATGTTATTTGATTATAACCTCAGGAGGACACTCTGCACATTGTCATGATGGTGATTGCTGAAACAATGAGGATGTCTGCTGCAAAGGAAATTCACTTCACTTTTCAGACTTCTTAGATCGTGTGTAGAGTAGCTAATCTCGCGGGACGTCTAGTCTGCTAATCTACGGTGATTTGCCTCACATTTCTAACCAACGTACTTCCACTAATGTCGCGTAAATGGTAAGCCTACACCTCTAAAAGTAGGTTCACACGGCCATGGGGCATCGCACATGTCAGCCCGCGAAGTCTCTTCTATCATAAACATAATACATTATTAATGACACTGTGATGGCAGTTGCTAATGGATTGACAGTGATACACGATGATCATTGATGTGTTCTGAATTGATATCTGATACACACAAACAATTTAGGTCCAAATTTGTCCAAAAAGTGAACATCTCATTGAATGTTCAAAGGATTATTAAAAGAAAACTAATTAATGGCATGTCACAAAACTTGCTTCTCAATAAATTGACATCCTTTGACTTTACGACGTGTCAATTGCAGCTTCGATTTGTTACCTTTTTTCTATTAGTTTTCAAAGTGTCAAATGTGTTTATTTAATATCTAGTACAACTAGTGATTGTCATAATTCCTTGTTCCTTCTGGTTTCTTTTGAGTGCGTCCGTTGACCCCCCCATCCCCTCGCATTTTTACTTTCTACAATTCAAGTTTTATTGCCACATCTTTATATAAGACGAGATAAATTGAATTCCCATTCGCGTTTTCTTTTTCTTTCTTTCTTTCGTTTCTTTCTTTTTGTAATGTTCGATCGTATTATGTTTTTGCTCTTTCTTTTTCAGAAAACATTTTGCACTTCACTTCAAATGTCACGATATTCGCGGTTTATCTCTTTTCAGTCCAGGTTTTCAATCTCTCGCCCCTTTCACCTGTCTGTTCCCGATTTAGTACAACATCTCTTCCGCATGCCTTTTACTTTCTCTCCCGGTATCTATTATGCAATCTGTGTTCATCCTTCTATCATAGTTTATTCATTCGTTGCTTATTTCATTCGTTTATCATATTATTTCCTGTCTATTCAGAAAAATATATTTATATCCATCCCGTTACTGATAACTCTGTAAATCTATTTGATCTTTTCTTGTACATTATATACACAGATTTGTCACTATTAACATCATAAAATCATAAAATAAAGTATAGAATAGATACCACGAGGCATGCCGATGTTTGTGTTTCTATATTACTGTTATAGATGAACAACACGAACATCAAACATCACGTTTTTTCGAGTTCAGTGGACGTTCTTCTTTTTATCTATTCATTACCTTTTTCTGTTTGCGCCCCCCCCCCCCAGTCCCCTATGTCCTCAAGGGACGTGGTGCCATGAGCACTGATATGATAAAAGGAATTCTGGGGAAAACAAGACAACCGAACTAACAGGAGCAGGGGATACTAGGAAATACACAATCCACTCTGTAGTAATTTGATTGCGCGTACGTGTGACATCCGCTGTCACTTTAACAAGTCAAACTCAACGGAGTTTCTTGCGTATACCTATGTGGTACCTTTGGGAAATAAAACTTACTAGATAAAACACTTTTTCCATGTTTTCTGTCGAGAAAATATAATGATATTTATCATTTACTCCATAATATACAAAGAATGGTATAAAGAAGTCCGCATCCCCTTTGTCACAACGTCCATTGACACTGATGTAAGTGCGCAAAGAAAGAAGAAAAGTAAATTCAAAAGAAAAATTGTGATATTTCTACTGCTCACATACACAAATTGAAAAATATGCATCAAATAAATGTTGAAATGATACAATTAAGTGAGATTTTGGAGTAGTCCGGGGAAGCAGAGCTTGTGAACTGGACACGTTTAAAACAATAACAGACATGATAGATTAATCATAAACATATCAAAAGCGACAAAAACATACATAGATGAATTGATGAGTAACAAGATGCTGAATAAGATAAGGTGATGAATAAAATAGTAAAATATATGACGGAAAAATAATGAGTACACTTAAAGGGATAGTCCTGAAGTTAGGTTGGTTTTGATACAAGCCGAAAATGAATGAAACATATCCGTGAAGGTTTGATGAAAATCCGTCAAAGGATAAGAAAGATATGTGAACCTTTACTGAGTCATACCTGTGGTTCACGCGGTGTTTCACATCACGCTTTAACATTATACTTTGTATAATCACATTAAGAAGATCATTAAATAACGTAGGATTTTTCTCTACCTTCGTAAGAGATAAGTAACATCTAACAAAGAAACGCATTTTACATAAAATGTCTTACGGCCTTGTAGGGCCTCAGCGGTATGGCGACTGGAATTGAGGACAGAGAACCGTATCGCAGGTACTCCAAGCATTTCATTATTCGTAAAAAATTAAATAAAAGCATTGAAAACCCCAACATGAATGCATGATGACATAGAGCTACTGATATTCTCTTTAAAAGTCGTGAGATCGTTTAGTTTTAACATAAACCCCACTACGTAGTAGGGGTTTTACGTTTCTAAATAAAAGGACATCTCTTTTGTACGCAAAACCGTAATTTAGTGGGGCGGTTAAGCTCCAAATATTGGCCGGATTGTGCACTTAATGACTAAAGCATGAAATTTTCACCACATCATCGTTATGATCTAAGCTTCGATTTAAGCTATGGAAGCACTTTGGACTTGACTTCTGGTGACCTCTGGTGACCTTGAAAGGTCATTGGCGTCAAAATCATGTTTTTTCCAATTCAGCACTAGCTAACTTCATTAAAATTACATATTTATTTGCTAAATGTCATCGTTATGACCTAAGCTTTGATTTAAGCTATGGAAGCACTTTGTACTTGACCTCTGGTGACCTCTGGTGACCTTTAAAGGTCATTTGTGTCAAAATCATGCTTTTTTCCTATTTAGCACTAGCTAACTTGATCAAAATTACATATTTCTTTGGTAAATGTCATCATTATGACCGAAGCTTCGATTTAAACTATGGAAGAACTTTGGACTTGACCTCTGGTGACCTCTGGTGACCTTGAAAGGTCATTGGCGTCAAAATCACGTTTTTTCCAATTCCGCACTAGCTAACTTCATTAAAATTATATATGTCTTTGTGATATCGTTATGACCTAAGTTTCGATTTAAGCTATGGAAGCACTTTGTGCTTGACCTCCGGTGACCTCTGGTGACCTTTAAAGGTCATTTGTGTCAAAACCATGCTTTTTTTCCTAAATAGCACTAGCTAAATTGATTAAAATCATATATTTCTTTGGTAAATGTCATCATTATGGCCTAAGCTTCGATTTAAGCTATGAAAGCTCTTTGTACATGACCTCTGTTGACCTCTGGTTACCTCTGGTGACCTTGAAAGGTCATTGGCGTCGAAACAATGTTTTTTCCTATTTAGCACTAGCTAACTTGATTAAAATTATATGTTTCTTTCCTAACTGTCATCGTTATGACCTAAGCTTCGATTTAAGCTATGGAAGCACTTTTTTTTTTTTTACCTCTGGTGACCTTGAAAGGTCATGGACGTCAAAATCATTTTTAAGGCCCCATTTTGCTTACTTTCCATGGGTAAAGCGACAATACTGACCACTTAGTCGGTTTGCATGCCCATATGTCACATTTATTTTGCACAACTTTAATAAATTTCCCTTTCTAGAATGAACAAAGATTTCTGTAGAGTTGTTTGTGTCAAAGTAAAGGGGTAGGAAGTACCCTATCGTGTAGCCCTACCCCTAATCGGGATATCTGGGAATGTTAGTCGCATGCAATGAAAGAGGCACATATATTTATCTATGTTAATCAATATATAACGTATTACTGTATTTCTGAAATGGACTTGGTATTTAGGGTTGTCAGTGAATCAAATAGGTAGCCATTTACACCCCACTTCACAACATTTACAATAGTTAGCTACGTAGCAATACTTTATACTGGATACTATCACTTTAGGTATAATTCAGTTTCCTAATAAGAATTATTTTGGGGGTGGGTGGGGGTGAGGGGTTGTGTGTGGCAAAAGGTACAAACGCCCAACCCTTCCTTACTTAAGGATTTTGTAAATGGATATTGACATGGTCATCAACATTATCAATATTTACCAAGCAGGTATTAGGATGATGAGTAAAAAGCCTGATAAATGCTAAATAATTAGCAATGAGTCAATTAAAATCATGTGCATGTATATTTGCTCTCCTTGAAGCACCAAAAAGAGCAAGATATACCCTTGCTATGACCCATTTGAAGTGGAACAACACTGTCAAAATCTGTATTCATAGCTCTCAGTTTTTCCAACTTTTGTCTGATATTTTTAATCATGTGGAAGGGTACGTTCAGAGGCATATTGTACTTGGGAGCTCAGGGAGCGGAAATCAAATAGTTCAGATTTGTTTTCATGAACACGCAAGAAGTCTTTCCAAGTCTTTTTATCGCAGTGGTGAGATGCACCAACACACCACTTTATCTCTTATCATGCTTATGTCAGCTTGTGCTTTCCAGAATGACATCGATGTAAACATCCAACACGATATCAAAAAGTCTCAAATTTAAAACTTCACATATTGTAGAAAGACATCACCGACATAGTCCTGAAAGGTCTTTGCAACTCCTGGTTTCAGGATCTGGACCACTGCTAACCATGCGTGCAATGGATGCATCCATGAGTGAGGTATCTGGAGATCATTGATCTCTTCAAGGAAAGAGTTTCCCATCTCTTCAGTTATTAGTTGCTGCTCATTGCGGTAGCTTTCCTGGCTAATTTGATGGGCTGGTGACCTAAAAGTCTGCAGCAATTCTGAGCAGCAGAGTTAATATCATGCAAGATTACGAGGTAATAAGGTAAAAACTGATGTTAGAATTTTTGATTGCCGCACGTCATCATGGGAGGTGGACCATGAAACACAGGCTTTGTGCTTTTGGTGATCTCCCTATACAGCTTCCAGCTCGTCATAAATCACGCCCTGGTCTGGTACAGCCTGTAAATCCATGGTTCAGCTAGATATTAGTTCCATGAGACAAGTTAATTGATGTTAAAAATCTATATTTTCAACAGCTTCTTTTATGAAGAGAACATTTTCAATTCTCAGCCACTGTGCTCAATTTGAAATGACTGGCGATCTCTTTACATACAATGTTTTGCTATTCTAACTAAGTTTGTGGCAACACCATCATGGTCACAACCTTTCTGAAGAGCACCTGTGATGTCAAAAATCTATCTCTTCCCTGATAATATGTCCTTTAGTCCGGTAATATATACATGTAGTAGTATAAATAATAGTCTTTATTCTCTGGTCGTGTGGATACAGTAGCAGCAGAAAAGAAGGGTGAGCAAATGAAGGCCTAAAAGTATGATTTTCTACAGGCTCGAGGACTATGTTAGTCTTCTACCACCATTACTGACCGATACAATTACAAAGCAGGACACCTGTGGAATCATGAAGCAGAGGTAGAGCATTGAATCTGGATAGCACTGTTCATTCAGATTGAGAAATAACGATCAAGGTTAAGTCACAGTACATTACAGTGTAGCATCGTGATGGAAAGAAAATAGATGTTGATTCCAGATAGATTTGTATGAAGATAATACACCAATTGAAAGGGAAAAAAGTGTTTATTTCAAGTAAATTACCTTACAAAGGCACCAAATGTTAAATGCATTTTGTATTCAGTATACCACAGAAACATTGCTTGAAATCAATCTGGAATTTCAAAGAAAGGTGCATGTTTTCTGGAAAATGCACTTCATATTAGAATCAGTGTTTGCGAGGGAAAAACGAACTATTTCAATATTACGGAAGATGTTGATCATCGTGGTAGTAGTATCGCTAGAGTGGTAATCTGTTGTCTCACGAAAAGGCAAACTGGAGATTGCGACGTTTCGACCGCTACTGCTAGTCTTCGTCAGGCAATGTGGACAATAGTCGCTGCGCGCGTCTTTTATAGCGTATAATATTATATTACGCTATAAAAGACGCGCGCAGCGACTATTGTCCACATTGCCTGACGAAGACTAGCAGTAGCGGTCGAAACGTCGCAATCTCCAGTTTGCCTTTTCGTGAGACAACAGATTACCACTCTAGCGATATTTCAATATTATTATCAATAACCTCTCAAGGTCACCAAATGGCAAATAAGTGATGTCACTCATCTGAAAAATATCCCCTAAACCAATTTACTTGATAGGAAAGTGAGCTTTCTGAGATGAAGTGCATATGTTACTAAAGAAACTCAAGGTTTATGTAAAGGGTCACATGGCATAGGTGTGAAATGGGGCTTTTGAGGTCTCCCAAGTTCGGCAAAGATTAGGCATACACTGTATTTAATTCCTCGGAATGAACACATATGCATTTGGGGTACCTTAAAATTTTTAAATGAAGAAGAGTACACATTTGCACATGAAACACACTCATATTATGAAGTTGAATGTGTCAAAATGTAAAAAACACACATTTTGAGGAAAATTGTCTCAGGGTCATAGAAGATCAAATATTTTCATTCCTTGGAGTTTTACGGTTATCAAAACATCTTCATAACAAAATAAAGTGACATATACCAAATAAATATACAATTTTGATGACGTTAATAGGTGCTAAATTGGAAAAAAAAACCAAAACATGATTTTGACATCAATGACCTTTCAAGGTCACTAGAAGCTTAGGTCATAACAGTGACATTTACCAAAGAAACACACCATTTTCATGAAGGTAGCAGGTGCTAAATTGAAAAAAGCATGATTTTGACGTCAATGACCATTGAAGGTCACAGGAGGTCACGAGAGCTTAAATCGAAGCTTAGGTCATAACGATGACATTTCCCCAAAAATACACAATTTTCATGAAGTTAGGTGGTGCTAAATTGAAAGAAAATGGCGTCAATGACCTTTCAAGGTCACCAGAAGTTACCAGAGGTCACCAGAGGTCAAGTACAAAGTGCTTCCATAGCTTTAATCGAAGCTTAGGTCATAACGATGACATATACCAAAGAAATATATAATTTTAATGAAGTTACCTTAGGCCAAAGTGGAAAAAAAACATGATTTTGACGTCAATGACCTTTCAAGGTCACCAGAGGTCAAGTACAAAGTGCTTCCATAGCTTTAATAGAAGCTTAGGTCATAACGATGACATATACCAAAGAAATATATAATTTTAATGAAGTTACCTTAGGCCAAAGTGAAAAAAAAAACATGATTTTGACGTCAATGACCTTTCAAGGTCACCAGAGGTCAAGTACAAAGTGCTTCCATAGCTTTAATCGAAGCTTAGGTCATAACGATGACATATACCAAAGAAATATATAATTTTAATGAAGTTACCTTGTGCCAAAGTGAAAAAAACATGATTTTGACGTCAATGACCTTTCAAGGTCACCAGAGGACAAGTACAAAGTACTTCCATAGCTTTGATCGAAGCTTAGGTCATAACGATGACATATACCAAAGAAATATATAATTTCAATGAAGTTACCTTGTGCCAAAGTGAAAAAAAACCCATGATTTTTACGTCAATGACCTTTCAAGGTCACCAGAGGTCACCAGAGGTCAAGTACAAAGTGCTTCCAAAGCTTAAATCGAAGCTTAGGTCATAACGATGACATATACCAAAGAAATATATCATTTTAATGAAGTTAGCTTGTGCCAAAGTGAAAAAAGCATGATTTTGACGTCAATGACCTTTCAAGGTCACCAGAGGTCACCAAAGGTCAAGTGCAAAGTGCTTCCATAGCTTAAATGAAAGCTTGAGTCACAAAGATCATATGGTGAAAATTTCATGCTTTAGTCATCAAATGCACAATTGTTGTGATTAACTGCCCCACTAATTCATTCTTAAACGCATTGCATGAACCACAAACTAGCAATCGACAAAGCATCAAAATACTGCATAAAAATGACTTTGTAGTTTGCTACTCAGGCGTACGTAGCTTCTTTATCAAATGCAAGAAAGAGTTGCAGTTCAAAATGATATGTAAATGTAAAAGTCAATATACTCCTCAATACTTTTCATCTTCTACATTCTGATGGATGTTGACGATATTTTATTCAATATACCAAGGTATACCTTAAAACTTTATACTATGCCCCGACGAAATGGATACATAACTTTAACGCTAACGAGAAAAAGTGGCATATTTGTTGAAAGTGAGTTGTATCATCCACACGATACGGATGGGAGGAAAGGAAGCACAATCCAACAGAAGGGAAACGGAGTTACCTTTCTGGCGTCGTTGTCATAGAAACGGAAAACCACTCACACCAGAGTCTAACCTAAATGCATAAAAGGATGCAGTGTTATGATTGTGCATAATGCCTGTAGGTACGTTCGCATGGAAGGAATTTGTTATAATTCTTTTGGACCGATATTTGGGCGGTTTCTGCCCTAAAGCTAAGGCGGGGGACTATAGCTGCTCTTCGTGGTCTCAGTGCTTGTATAATGACGTAAGGTTGCTTGGCATGCTTAGTGGCACTCTGAAAGAAACTTAAGTCCCAAACTATCTAAGCTAAGATAATAGGTAGTCTATAACTGACTCTTGACTCTGCCAATATGCCAGTCCCCGATAGGATCGCAGTGGACTTAAGTCTAATCCAAAGTCGAAACTGAAGCTCTTTCTCAGAATACCACCCCAGGACCATGATTATAGGTTTTAAATTATTGTAACTTGCCATCAATGGTAAATACCATAATAACATCCAATGAGCTCTCATTATAGAACATGTTGCCATGCCAGTTACCATTGATGGTAGGTTACAATGACTGAAAACAGATTTGCAACATGGCCTTGGCTCGTAGTAGCAATGGATTGGTTCGTGCTAAGGACTAATGAGCTTGTTCTCCTTTTTTCTATTGCAGCGACGGTCACACCTTACAAGCTATTGGCTTACTGGTGATTCATTGTTCATAAAAATGTGTTTATTTTGTTTGTTAAATGAAAAAAAAATAATTGAAATTAGTTTTTAAATGCTACCCCCACACAAACACATTAACCCCCTCAGTACCATGAATTATTTGAATGTGTAATAATTCAGTTCATGGAACGGTACTGAGAGAGGTAACCAAATAAATAAATCACCCACACAATCGAGGGCTGTGAGAACGGCCCTCTGCGAGCTCGTCACCTTGTCTACATATCTGACGTACGTGGCGCTGCGGATGAGTTCCATTCCACTTTCACTGTTTTGTTCATGTGAAAAACTCACCACAAGACGGAAGTAAGCTGGCCCCGTGTGAACCGATCTAACAATTGGAAGCGAATACTCGATACGACGATATCCTTCAAACGTGGTGAAATTTCATCCCTTTTCTCGCTCAACAGTTTGAGTGATACAATTTTTCCAAATGGACTAAATTAAAATGCATTTGTGTTCTAGCGATATGACGCTTTAACATAGTGCATGCCATTATCGTCTTGTTAGACCTTTTACACCAATAAATACCCCTTTTACGCACGCGCGCGCACGCACACACACACACACACACACACGCACACGCACTAACTCTCCGTCATCCTTTTCTCCTCCTTCTGTAATTCTAGCTCCCGTTTTATCATCCCATTTTCTTTTCTTCTCTCTTTCTGCTCTGAAAGTATATTTTTATGACTTTTAAAAAAAACTTTTTTATGACCTTTTTTTTTTTTTTTTTTTACTTTTTTTACTTCTTCTACTCCTTCTTCTTCTTTTTTTCTTCATCTTTTCGTCTTCTTTTCTTCTTCTTCTTCTTCTTCTTCTTCTTCTTCTTCTTCTTCTTCTTCTTCTTCTTCTTCTTCTTCTTCTCCAGTTACCTTCCTTCTTCCATTTTATCACAAGTGAACATGGTGAACGTTTGTCGCAAGAAACATTTACAGTATATATATTTTTACATATTTTACATGTACTTGTATTGTCTACATTTCTTTTCTTCTCTTCTCCGAGTGCTTTCCCGAGTCATGCACACCCACACTCTGTCAAGTCATACCAACGTGTCTGTGTCACGCCCATTCCATTTCTGTTTTCTTGGCGTCACCTCTACAATATGACAGGAGCAAGGCAAATAAACCAATACAGATGGACTTGTGCGTGGCTAATGGTCAAAAATGACACCACGGTCACGTCTCTAGCAGGTATTCATATCTATCTGAAACATTCGTTAGAAACCGCGCTGAGTTGGTCAGAAGTCTGCTGAGTATTCCATATTGCTTCTGACAGGTAGGCTTGGTCAAGTCGTATATGGAAATTTCCTGTGCTCATTGTGGTGCTGTAAATTTGAATGCACTTCCTACTAAGCTACTCTAGGTGTTAAAAAAAACTTTTGACTCTTTTTAACAAATTCTGGACAATAACTTACAACTCAACTCAAGCTGAAATTTACACTTTATCAAGTCAAAGGATGTCAAATTTTCCGAAGCAGGTTTCTTGACATTTCATCTATCACTATGAGATTTTGTCCTTTATCAAATACTAATTCAGAACACGACAATGATCATTATGTATCACTCCTGTCAATCCACTAGCAACCGCCATTACCATGTCATTAATCATGCATGATGCATCTGGCAGAATAAAAAGTTGTGATGCACAATGGGCATTAATGTGTTCTGAAATAATTATCTGACACAAAAGTGAAAATGTCATAATTTTTTCATCAGAGTATTACAAGAAAAGTAATTGATGAAATTGAACAACCTTCTTTAAAGAAAAATGACATCCCTTGATTTTATGATGTGTCATACTCAGTTTAATTAGCGTGGTAACTAATTTTTCAGAAGTGTCAATTGAAATCATCGACGAGGCATTTTAAATGTATGCTTAGATCACACCACTTCCGGAACTAACCACGAAGAGAATAGTTATGGCGTATGACATATGGCAAATAGCGCCCTGAAATGTGTACAATAACCAGTGATGTGCCAAGATGATTTTTTTTTTTCGAGAGCATCTTTCTTTGTATTTTGATAATTTAAATGTGTATGATATATAAAAAAAGCTAGTTTCAAATGTATATCGGCAAATGCTTCACAACACGTTTCTATTGCACCCCTTTTACCTGTTATGACTTCGGCAATTAATCCATTCATGTATTTTGAGGGTTAATCATATTTAAGAAATATTTATGTTCAATCGACATTTGGTGAATCTTAAGCTGGCGAAACTCCTCTATGATCCCAAATCGGTATATCATAATATTTTACGACAGTTAAAAAAACACTCTAAGAGGCATTTACTTTACTAAGATAATGTTTTCATCGTGGTTCAAAGCGGTTGTATCCGATTGTGGGCGATGAAGAAACCCAAAATGGCTACTCTTGCCTATGCCTCACTGATGTGAACAGTACTTAAGGACCTTATCCAGAATATATCCCTTCACGTCCTCTGTAAAACGTATACACTACCTTTAGTAGTCTATATGTCCAGACGTAGTTACAATTGCAGTGCGTAATCAAACAAAAAAAAAATCCACTCACCACACTTTAGGACATAGCCTTTCGCCTGTATGGTGTTATAAAGAATGTGAAATGTGTTTTAAAAAATGAGGGATAGCTAGCATCACATTTCAATGAATTCAAATTCGACCTCTTATTGCAGGATTTGTAGTGTTTTTTCATATAGAATAACTGTAACTTTTTGATGTTCCTTCGTTGGCTGATTGTTATGATTTGTATAATTTTGTTAAACTAATTTGTTTGACCTTATACTTGGGTTTTGATCTATACAGATTAAAACACAACATCTTAAAGTATCGCTGGCGTACAAGCTGAACCGGAAAATTAACAGGAGGGCAAGTCTGATCTATACGATACACTTCGCCTTATATGTCGCACAGCTTACGCCCAAGACGCATCGGCCTTATCTCAGGGATAACTCGGCTATCCCCACATAATTGTTGCACATATCGGATGGCGGTAGTGGGTAATACAACTCCGTTGTTCGGAGGTGTAATTGTTGCGTCCCTTCTTTCTTAAAAATCAGGAGAGGATTGCGTCCCAGCAGGATTTTACGACAGGTAGGGATAAGATGAGAGTGTTCGGTGCCCTGATTCATAAAATCCGTGTAAAAAGAGGCTCGATGGTGACGTTACATATAACGTTTCAACCAGAAAAAGTTCACGTCATATATCATAGGCGTTATGTTCATTTGGCCCTATTATGGTAATTATGGCGATCAGCTGCTTATTAGACCAGCGGCCTCTAAATACCCTTACTCCTTTATGTGCCAGACTAAACAGTGATCTATGGGTTTATGTATATTATTTATGAAAAAATTCGCATGCGACACAGAAAAAGTTAAACACTGTTTCTCACTTAACTCTTTGTATGCAACATTTGAATCTTTTCAGAAGTAATACATGTACACACCAAACTAACAGCAGGGGCGGTATTCCGAAAATCCACAGAGATAAAAATTTTATCTCCTCTAAGATAAAATATTTTATCTTTGGTATTCTGAAAAATATTTTAGGAAGATTTTAACCAATATTAATGAGCGCATGCCCTGCGCCCCTACCACAGAGGCAGCGAGTAATAAACGTCCTTTCATGTCTTTTGCATACATTAACACCATCAAGCTGATGGTGTGATGTCATGAAACTGAAAGGGACATTGCGCATCAATGTCTATCAGCGCGCCTTAATGCATTTTGATGCGCCCATGTGCAAAAAGTTGAATGCGCGAATTATTTTTGCACGTAATGCTTTGGGCCTAGGCGCGTACGTCTGGAGATAAAATAGCTCGGGAGCAATTTTATCTTTCATCCTAACTTTTTTTCCTAAGTGCGTTTCAGAATACCGATTTAGCTCATTTGCCTAAAAATTCTTATCTCGAAGGCTCATTTACATAAAAATTTTATCTCTAGCTCATTTGAATAAAAAATCTATATTTTATTGTAAGTTGGCTTTTCTGGATACCAAAAGATATTTTTCCTAAGTCCCTGAGATACAATAATTTTTTCCTAAGTTCGTTTTCGGAATACCCCCCCCCCCCCCCTGGGCAGCATTCAATCTGGGGGGGGGGGGGGGTATTGATACTTGCCCTGTAGTCAGTGGTAGTGTAAAAAAGCGCACACTTTAACTATTAAATGGATATTTCATCCTGAAATTTTGTTGGTTCCAATGAAAGCAGAAACATAAAATAAGCATATTATTGAAGGTGTGATGAAAAACCGCCAAAAGATAAGAAAGTTATGATCTTTTACAGATTTGATTTTGTGACGTCAAGTGCGAGATGCTCTACCATATTATGTACTTTTTGTTATAAAAGTCCATTTTCTCAAAAGTATTTGCATTATTTTATTTGTGTATTTGATACATCATTAGAAACACGTGTTTACACGCATAACTCTATGACAAAAATGATAACTTCGTCAGAAACAGAAAAAGAGCAATTTATGGAATCATACAGAATGAGAACATATGGGGAGAGCACTTCGCAAGTGAGGATACTAAATTGAAATTTCAAAAATCGTAACTTTCTTATCCTTTGATCGATTTTTGTAAAACCTTTACTAGGATGTTTCTTTGATAAATTTGCTTTTATTGAAAACAACTTAACCTTAGAGTGTATTATCCTTTAAAAGGAGAGAGTTAAACTAAAGACAACTTTAGACGTCGCTCCGCAAATGGTCTACTTGGTCGGACGTGTTTGCGACTTGAATGGCAGTGGGGATTTAGATGAATGGACAGTAATCTATAGAGAAATCGAAATGTCGGACAGCGTTAAATTTTTAAAGAGATTGTAATCTAGTTTAAGTCTCTCCGGCTGCGTTTAAAAGTCACAAAGGGGCAGCAAAATACAACAGGGAGCTCCTTTAGGTAAACAAAAGGTTGAGAGGCCATCGTTGTTTTGTTTTAAAGAACAAAAAGCAATTTAACAACGCTTTAGGAAATTACAAAGCAAAGCTGATTGTTTCACTTATATGAATGTGTATTCCCTTTAATAATGTATTTAACTATTTATGATGAATTCATTGTGTCGTTCTTTAATTGTTATTAATTTCTGTCTTATGTTTTATTCATGGAGTTATATTATTGTTCATTAACGTTTGTTAACGTACATCAGTCATGTCTGTTTAGGTTCATTCTTTATCATATAAAATGAAAATTATTCCGCCTTGAATTAGTTGCGAAGATCCAACTGAAAATGATACTTAAGTATGCTAGGAGGATAATACTACAAGAAACAATCATGAACCCATGATTACATTTTCATCTTTTGAACAAGACAAGATGAGAAATATTGTTTTGACTCACTCTGTATAGAAAATGATTCCAGGAACTTAGATGGATATTGTGATATTGTGATGTGGAAAAAAATATTCAGAATTTTGTATCTCCCAGGAGACTATATACACATACGGTGACACCACTTAAAGCCTGCGTTTGACAGACGCATGACTCCTCTATGGAGGTTGTGTGTATCTCGTGTGCGAAAATGCACCACTAGCAGACAGAGAATTAAAAGGAACGTCGCGTATATATGAGAGAAGGCGTTGTTTTGAGAGACTACTTTATTCCAGAAAGCGCTGGAGCTGATTCATCATTCCGGGTAGATGGATATACCCGTCGTCTGGAGAAATGAATGATATGTGTATTCTTTGTATTCTCGCCTTCTTGATTTTCGGTTTTCTGTTCGTTTTTTTTTTCCTTAAAGCCTTAATCCGTGTTTCTCCGTCACGACTCTCCCTGAAAGTGCTGAACTTTCGACCGATCTGTCAGAAGAAGCGAGGCGGAAAGAAGATCCGGGAGTTCTCTTCCTATCACATCGTAGCCCCTCTTGACAATCGGCCGAACTCGGATGTCGCGCGAGAGAGACGCGGGGCTTTCAGGCGGGACACTGATACCGGTAGATAGCGATGGGCGGGACAATGGGGGCAGACTGAGGGAGAGGGAGAGAGAGAGAGCTAGGTTGCAGGAGAAAAGGGTAGGAGAGAGAAAGAGAAACAGAGAGAGAGAGAGAGAGAGGGAGAGGGGGGGGGGGGAGAAAGAAAAGAGTGCGACAGGTATACATAAAGAGAGGGGAGAGGGAGAGACAGAGAGAGAGAGAGAGACAGAGAGGGAGAGAGAAAGAGAGAGAGAGAGAGAGAGAGAGAGAGAGAGACGGAATGGTAGAGAATGAAAGGGGGGGGGTCGAAGAGCGAGATAGGAAGAGAGATATTGTTTGGGGAGAGGAAAACGAGAACATGGGAGATAAAGAAGAGGGAGGGGAGAAAAGAAAACGGAGATATAGGAAAGGAGAGATGTGGAGAGCAGACGAAAGAGAGAGAGAGAGAGAGAGAGAGAGAGAGAGAGAGAGAGAGAGAGACTGAAGTGTCAGAGAGGCAGAGACGTTTGGAGAGATTGCGGTGAGAGAGTGAAAGATACATGACAAATATCCACCAATCAAACATGTCGCCACACGACCTTTCGAAAGGGTTTTCAGTAATTACGCACATTATCAGGTGTATGTTTGACATAAAGAATTCCCATATCGATAATATTGATAATCATTATGACATGTATGATATTTAACCTACTTTCCGAAAGCTTGACAGATCGCTAACTCAGTTTAAATCTTTCAGAATCGTTTGTTGCCACTGGTACCTAAATATTTCACACGTATCTTGAAAACAGAACAGAAGATTTTAAGGAATCGTGCGCAATTATTTAGAATTCACCGTCTTTGAGATGATCACACGTACATCCGGACAGACGGAACATTTTATTAAATTACCATGGTTACAGCTAGTTTATTGCCCAATTCGCACTTTTCCTGCAAACGCTATTGAAATTACGACATAATAATCTTTTCCTTTTTCGCGAAAAAAGGCATCAACGCTAAGCCAACAAAAGGAGGGTATTACATGTACATGTTACAAATGTACTTTTAACAGCTCTTGATGTGAGATGTTACTAAGTTTTGAAATGACCTGAAATGTTCGAATATAGAACACACAGCTGCTAGCAATTAAGAGGAACGCGGCATGCTAGTAATTGTTGCTGAGGAGACAACTTGTGACGTCACAAGCCGTATTTACACGATACAAGTCCAACAATTTTTGCAACATATTGCAGAGAAGGAAACCTTTGGTGACAGTTCATTGATTGAACTTCATGCATTCCAGTCAGACTGCTGCTCAGCAGAATTGGTGTGAGAACTTTAAAACACTGGAATGAATTTCACTTATGATTAGCCTAGACTGTCTTCGCCACGGGGTGTTTCACCAAGCTGTCCGTAAGCTACGAACGACTTTACGTACGACTGGTTACCCTTTCTTGTGCTAAGTGAGATATCCCAATTTGTTCCTGTTTTAACATAGTGGGAGTTAAATGGCAACAATCCTAATCAAATTCGACAAATCATTAACTTTGTATTAAGACGCTTGTGAGCAACAAGAATTTTAATTTACAAAGATCAGATTTCAGCTTTAGCTGATGGAACTCCAAATGATTGAGAATCTGATTTGGCGCAAGAAAGGGTCATCAGTCGTGCGTAAAGTCGTTCGTAGCTTACGAACAGCTTGGTGACAACCCTTCCCCTTAGGTACGACTGTCATTTTAGTCCTTTCTAGTTATCATATTTTTTTATTCTCTTTTTGTAAGACGTGTTTTTATAATTGTTTGAATCTTAATATTGCATGCGCGTTGGGCCTTTCGGGAATAACGTGGTATCAGCAATGGATAATAATGATGAATAACACTGGTATAGTGGTGAGAACTTTTGAAATTTGCAGATACATCCTGGTTGAACCCTGACCACTTGCGAACATCATTGGGCAAGGTATTTGCTCAAGATCATCCATTTCGAAACAAGGCCCTATAGCAACTTTGTGATCGATTGCAAAGTTTATATCTACTTCAACTCACCATATCATAAACCAGCACTGTTCTATTTAGTCCACGTATATGCTTGATTTTGTTCAATCTATCGCATAGTTGCGATGGCTCCACACAAGCTACGATCAATATCAACTGCAAGTTGCGGTCAATATAGATCCTAAGTAATTTCTACAGAATGACGATCGATATGAATCGTACGATAAATACATCTTGTGAGTTTTATGTATTTGAAAATAAAATAAAACAAACTAAAATAAAACGTATATTTATTAACATTGCAGGAGTGGGACGACAATTCAGAAGTATGTTTAGTATCCACCAAGATATGCCCTGCAACTCGTTCTAGAGATGGTAATATGTATGCTCCTGTTCCAGAAGAAATAAGTGCATGTATAAGAAGCCCGGGGGGGGGGGGGGGGGGTGGAGGGAAAGGAGAGGGCGGGGTATGGTGGAGGGGTGGGGTAGGGGTAATGGAGGGAAGGGCCTTTTTTGTGTCCTTTTTTCTTATCTAATTTATCAATGAACACAATGAGCGAATGATATCTTTTTCCTTTTGAACAGCGATTAATGGTTGTTTTTCTTTATTGTTGTAATTTGATGTAATTCTTGAAAAATCTGACAGTTTGTATAAATTTGTTATGATCAATAATTATGACGAATATGTTTCTGGAAATAATTTATTTATTTGTTACAGTAACTGTCATTTAAATCATTCATGAATAATTGTTTAATGTTCTGTAAAACTGGTGTTCATCGATTAATAAAATACATGTTGAAACAAAAAAAATCAGTCGTGCGATGAATCTATCGATCGCATGATCGATCGTAGCTCTTTGTGACACGGTTCCCAGGTATAATTCACAGGATGTACTCCTGATCTTTATAAATCAATTGATTCTAGCGGTGATCACAGTGAGTACATCAGATTGGCTGGAGCCAGGGTAATAAACTAGCATTTTAAGTGTACCATGCACTAAACAAAAACACAAATTGTTGCGTAAACCTTATCACTAATGGTAAATGCGCCATCAATGGTACCTACTATCGCTGGACAGCCATATAATCAAAGGTTGCCATAAAAGCTACCATTGGTTAGTGTTGGTTCAACAGGGTCCAGAACTGAATTAATGGCGAATTAAGACTTAAACGAAATCAAAACTGTAATCATAATTCCCGAGATCCGGTGTTTTCTGTTTCTTAGTCATGTATATATTTCTCGTTTTATTCAGTCTCGAGGACTGCTTTTTAAAGGAGCCCTGAAATACAAACTCTCAATACAATACTAAAGGATACTCAGTATTAGTATTTTGTTACATCCCAAATGGTATATTATTGCAATAAATGTTTCCTTTCTCATATAAAAGCACGCCACATACCATGCGCAAATAAGGCCAAATAGCTTAAAGATGGCCCGTCCCTTTTACAAACATCTGCAAACTTCATGAAAGTTTGCACATATCTAGCACGCATCTTTGGAATACAACTGTGAAATTTTAAGGTCAGAGGAATTATAACTCTCGTAGAATAATTGAAAATCTACCTAGTTTTCAGTGAGATTTGACTTTTTTCGTGGTATGAAAAAAAAGAGATCAATTATCGAAGATTATTTCCTCAAAACCGAATATTATGCTTTTGTCGATTCCAGGGAAAGGTTGTATAACCACTCTCTTTCAAATGATGGCAAAGCCAGGGAACTTTCAGAATTAGGTATGCAAAAGGGATGGGCTACCTTTAATATCTCTCCCATTAGTAAAATGGCAGTGCATGTGGCTTCAAACTCAGGCTACATACCTAACATAATGATTTGGAGGAATGCAGCTTTATTTTGAGAGAATTTTGTCTTATCACATTTTACAACTGTTATAAACTATCATCAATCACTATCTCGTCAATTACCCACTTGCACTTGCATATTATGCACTGAACAACATGGTTTAAAGGAGAAATAGTGCACAAATCAAGACGGACAGGCTTCGCTTTCGGTCGACATTTAGTGCGATCTACAAACATAAAAGGGACGTTTCTGCCTTATCCTCAGTTAGAACGTATTCCACATGGTATCGTTTATTGCATTTTATCATGTGGTTTTTTTTTATTAGAAAGGGTGAATAAGAATCATTATAAAAAATAATACATCTAATATGTGGACTTTTAAAGTATGATAATGCTTTCTATGTATCGTTTGAATACAAATTGATGGGTATGTAGAGTTTGATAACAACGTAAAATATTACGACTTATATAACTTAATCATAATAAAACTTTTATTGATTAATCCACCATCCTTGTACCAATGAAAAATTTTTGTCTACTTAAAAAATGCAATTCAGGTTTGTTCTATTAAAGGCTTCTTTGAAATAAATGCACTCATAGACACGTGCCAACCGACCAGGAGGTAGACCGTGATGCATTGCCCTGATTTACCAGTAAAACGTAATAAGATTCAGCAAAATGCCGTCAGTTAACTCAGGTTAGGGGCCACATCCATCACAATTTGACGAGAATAAAGGTAAGATCTGTCATACATTCACTGATTTCCATAATTTGCCGGGAAAGTGAATAAGTGAGTAATTCGCTGAGGAAAGTGATCGTGTCATAATTCGCGTTCCCGTTTCGACGGCTGGGAGGAAGCGAGGAATGCGTTTTGCTGTATGTTGATTGAATATCGCCCCCCCCCCTCCCCCCCCCCCCCCCCCCCCAGGAGAATGGCCCTGTCTAACCTGATTACACAACAATGCAAAGGTGAAGATATTTACACCTAAACTCGGTCACAACTCCAAATTTCTTTCCTGTTTTTGAAAGCATTAATTCATACCCTTTTTTGCCTTAACCCATATATATGCTTGTACCACAGAAAATAAGTTAAATGGTCATATTTAAGTTTCTTCTCTCGTTTCATCAACATTTTTAAAAATAGTTTATAGTTGTGCACCACCTTGTATTAAAAACAGTTAAGTAGATATCGATATCATTATCTACCGATACATCTATGGTATGTAAGCAAACCTTCAAATGAAATGTTCTTGTCTATACGATATCGCATTACGTAAAGGAAAGAAAACATGCACCGTTATTATCGATAACACCAAAAATAAATATACGATTTGTTTTTTTATTAGTTCCTTATGCCATGATTGATCTAGATCTATGCTAAAACCGGAAAATCTTGGAAAATCAGACTATACAATATTTATTATTTGAGTGCGTAGCTCTCATGTCCTCTTTCTACTGAAATGTGACGAGTGTTTAGACGGTATATGCATTTAAATAGTATTCTTAAAGCATAGATCACCCCTTAAACAAACTTAATCTGTCACTAAATTCAAGGTAAATATGACATTGGAACAAACCTTAGTAAAATTGGACACCGTGCCCACTAAGTCTTGCATGAGGCTGTACTGTCATGGAGGAACACGGCTCTCCATGCCGTGATTACATTCTAATAACTATTCCTGTTTCTTAGGACTATATCGAACTTTGAAAAGGGTGATTTACCTGTGCAATTCTCCCTTTAATCTGAATTACACACACAGGAGTTGTCAGTTATGGTTCTACGAAGGTGATTGAAAGTAGATTCTTGTTTTAAGATGTTATCACTTACTTTGAGGATACATGTTGGAGCCGTCTTCTTTGAGATAACCATGTTATTTTTTTTCTTACAGATAGAGGACAATCCCTTTAAAATCTCTATAAAAACCACATCCATCATCCTCTAAAGGTCTTCTTGAGAATCAATTCTACGATCAAAAAGAAATCTTTATTCCTAAGACACAGGATGCTAAGGTTTGAGACTCAGCTAGGAGTACTTAATTGTTACATGTACGCCGTGTTGATATATGGACGAGAGTCATTGTCAGTACCATCAGACATGAGAAAGCGTTTGGAGAGTTGTGAAATGCGGTTCCTCAGACGAATAATTAGGATTCCCTGGACGCACAGAGTAACCGATGAAGAGGTTCTAAGAAGAACTGGAGTGGGGAGAAAGCTGATTGTAGAGATAAGAACCAGGCAAATGAGGTTCTTAGGACATGAAATAAAGATAAAGAAGGTTGGTCTGGATGACAAGTCTGAATGCATGGATTGCAGAGAGAGATGCAGATCAGCGGGAGGTCGAGCTGATCCAGAAAGCTAAATTTCATGCATTATTTTATCTCTTAAAATGCATCAAAAAGAATAAAATACCATCAAGAATATCACACAACGGGACGCAACATTAACAGTACTGGACAACAAAACATATGAAATACTGTCAGAGAATAATAACATGTATAGTAATATCTTGATAACATTATATTGGAAAGCGATAGGAAACCAAGAAATTTCGAAAAACTTCAAAGCTCCAAAATCGAAACTTTCTACTGTATGAAACTTATAATGAGATACTCCCAAAGAGAATAATATTATCATAAGTGAGGTAATACGGATGATGTATGCGTGCGATGATCTCCAGTATTTTGATTGATAACAAATGTTTTGTATTTGAGCACGTGTACCATCCCCACCCTCTCATTCTCTTCGTGGAAGCCCCCCCCCCTCCCCCACTAACTCCTGCCTTCATTCTTCTTTGTTCGTACCAATTCCTTGCCTCGAACCTTCATAAAGACTCTAGTTATTGTGTGTATAATTATCATATAAAGAGAGAGATATGGGGAGAGGGAAAGAAAGACAGGGAGAGGGAGAGAGAGAGAGAGGGAGAGAGAGAGAGAGAGAGAGAGAGAGAGAGAGAGAGAGAGAGAGAGAGATAGGGGGAGCAGAGAAAAAGAGAGGCAGAGAGAGAGAGAGAGGCAGAGAGAAAGAGAGGCAGAGAGAGAGAGGGGGAGCGGGAGGCGATAGAGAGGGAGAGAGATAGAGAAAAAGAGAGAGAGAGAGAGAAAGGGGAGATAGAGGGACAGAAAGAGATAGAGAGAGGCAATAAAGGGGAAGATAGAGACGGACAGCAGGATTGTCGATAGAGGGAGAGATAGAGACAGAGACCGAGAGAGATAACAAAAGAGAAAACTTCTTCAACACCCGGCTTAAAGTAGATTCGCAATTAATGTAAACCTTTCCAAAATAGGTAGCAGTCTCCACTCACCCACCCACTCTTCCTTTCCATGTTCACGAAAATAATCACGTTTCGTTCTTTCTTGTATAATTCATGATCTATTTATAGTGATTCTATTTATTGACCTTGTGATGTTTAATCAGTTTGTTTGCGCCCAACATAGATAGGTGGTAACTCGATATTACCTGTGTGTTTCTTTGATACCTACGAGAAACAAGCGCACATAGCCTTGACATTCTCGCAATGACTGGTTCCTATCGATATCAACTAACATGGTTAACCTCAAACAATCGAGTTCGTTTGACTGATTCATTAGCCAAACTAAACTTGAACTTTTCACACTTGGAACATTTAACATGCTTATGTGTGACTTGAAAGGTTTTGAATGGGGCAAAAAAGGGTTGTATAAAGAGATCTGGAATGAACCAAACGCAAAAGAGGGGAACGAAATAAAGTTTGGCTTATATCAAAAAATATCAACATGTGGAATTACATCGAGAAAGCTCTTTTCGTAGAAGAAAATGAAAATTGTGAATAATTTTACTTTCAAAATGATCGAAGGGACAAAAATACACAGGGACGTAAGACGACGATGTTGCTAATGGACCTCATTTTCTTTTTAAGCTTAAGTTTTACTAAATGGGGGCTAAGTGATGATTGAGCAATGTTGGCAGGGGGGGGGGGGCTGAGTTACGATGTGTCTTCGTGACCCCCTTGTGGGAATCTACAAATGTCTCTCCCCCGAATATTCAGTAATGTGATCCTTTCATTACTCTACATACTTGAAACTAACATTCATCCTGATTCACATGTTGTACACATATACGTATTCGACGTTTCTTTACGCATGCAGGTAAGAACTCTTTAGAGTCAAGATCCTGTTTTGTATATCAACCATGATGTTCTTTTCGACAAAGATCATAAAAAAAATGATTTTTAAAGTAACCATTTAGAATTATATCAGACCTTGATATACAATATCATTCAGGATTACAGATGTTCATACTTAGCTAGATACGTTCCCTTTAAAATAGTAATTTCTTTCTTCAGGCTGGGCTATCATTTCCCAATGGGAATATCACATCTCCCGGAATGTAATCAATGCAAGTTTTAACCAAGAACACACCGCCAGTTTCTCCATTAAGTGATTTTTAGGCTACTTAAGCCTTTTAGTCGGAGGCATTATATATCACATTTCTCGTATCATTTTTTTTTTGGAAAGCTTCCCCTCAATGACTCTGGTATCCAATCAATCACAGGGGAAATTTTGGGATGAAAATGGATCAAAGTTATACATTAAATCTATAGTTACACTTAAGCTCTAATATCCTGACAAATTATCAACTACACAGTAATATAGTATCATATCAAGGGGAGGAAGAATGAAAATAAGGAGGATAAGGAAAAGAAGAAAATGAAGAAGGAGAAGAAAAGGGGAAGGATAGGAAGAAGATTAATGAATAAAGGGGAGAAGAAGAAAGGAGAGAGGAGAGGAAAGAGAAGTTGAAAAGAGAAGAATAAGAAAAGCAGGGATAGGAGAAGGTCTGGAGGGAAAAGATAGAAGGAGGAAAGAAAGACGAAGATGACGAAGCAGACGACGATGAAACAATGTTTGTTGGTTCGTCATTATTAGTTGGAGACTGAAGTCGCAGTAAAAGACCATGTTGTCGTTGTGGTATTAACAATAGTAAAGTAAAGTAATAGTAGTGGTAGTAGAAGCAGAAGCAGAAGAAGAAGAAGAAGAAGAAGAAGAAGAAGAAGAAGAAGAAGAAGAAGAAGAAGAAGAAGAAGAAGAAGAAGAAGAAGAAGAAGAAGAAGAAGAAGAAGTAGAAGTAGAAGTAGTAGTAGTAGTAGTAGTAGTAGTAGTAGTAGTAGTAGTAGTAGTAGTAGTAGTAGTGGTAGTAGTAGTAGTAGTTATATCAGATATATACTCTTTATCAAGAAGAAGTAGAAGGGATAGATAAAGAAGAAGCGAAAAGGGAGGGGAAGAAGAAGGAGGATACATGAAAAAAAGAAGAAATAAAGGAAAAAGGGGAGTGAACAAGAAGACACCCAGAACGGAGAAAGTAAGAAAAGAGCTAACCTTTCAGAGCGTCGTCATCGAGCTTCGCATCCTGACCCTACGGCGCCGAATCGATACTATCGAGTTAGCGGGTCGGATCGATAGCCGTGATCGACACTTGACTGATACGTTTATGCAGGGACAACTCATTCACGCCCTGTGGGCGATCGCTTTTATTTGAGCTATTTGAGGATCGGGTATGGTCGCGTCACATTTAGATAGAGACGTGGGTGTTTAATCAACTCACCACCATCACCCTGACATGCCTGATCATCAGGTGTCTCTATGTTACGTAATCTTTTTCCACCCTTGTAAGATGTTAAACCTATCACGCTAATATTTGTCACTAATATAATAAATCCTGGAGTAAGCAATTTCGTTTGTCACAAGGTGACTGTGAAAAGAGGGGTGTTTAACCCTTATTCCGGGGGGGGGGGGGGGGGGGTG